>JARABX010000206.1:0-235751 GCA_029721435.1 Gymnothorax reevesii
GGGTAAATGGGTAAGGGTAGAAGGGTAAATGGGAAAAGGTAAAAGGGGAAAGGGCAAAAGGGAAAGGGTAAAATGGCAAAAGGGAAAAAGGGAAAGGGTAAAAGGAAAAAAGGGTAAAAGGGAAAAAGGAAAAAGGGAAAAGGGGAATGGATAAATGGGAAAAAGGGAAAGGTTAAAAGAGAAAAAGGGAAAAGGGGAAAGGATAAATGGGTAAGGGTAAAAGGGTACGGGTAAAGGGGTAAAAGAGTAAGGGTAGAAGGGTAAATGGGTAAGGGTAAAAGGGTAAAATGGTAAGGGTAAAAGGGTAAATGGGTAAGGGTAGAAGGGTAAATGGGTAAGGGTAGAAGGGTAAATGGGTAAGGGTAAAAGGGTAAAAGGGAAAGGGTAAAAGGGTACGCGTAAAAGGTGAAGGTTGTAAGGATAAAAGGGTAGAAGGGTAAAAGGGTAAGGGTAAAAGGGCAAAAGGGAAAGGGCAAAAGGGTAAGGGTGTAGGGGTAAGGGTAAAAGGGTAAAAGGGTAAAAGGGTATGGGTAAAAGGGTAAGGGCAAAATGGTAAATGGGTAAGGGTAAATGGGTAAGGGCAAAAGAGAATGGGTAAATGGGTAAGGGTAGAAGGGTAAATGGGTAAGGGTAAAAGGGTAAATGGGTAAGGGTAAAAGCGTACGGGTAAAAGGGTACGGGTAAAAGGGTAAGGGTAAAAGGGTAAATGGGTAAGGTTAGAAGGGTAAATGGGTAAGGGTAAATGGGTAAGGGTAAAAGCGTAAATGAGTAAGGGTAAAAGGGTAAAAGGGTAAGGGTAAATGGGTAAGGGTAAAAGGGTAAATGGGTAGGGGTAAAAGGGTAAAAGGTGAAGGGTGTAAGGGTAAATGGGTAAGGGTAAAAGGGTAAATGGGTAAGGGTAGAAGGGTAAATGGGTAAGGGTAAAAGGGTAAATGGGTAAGGGTAGAAGGGTAAATGGGTAAGGGTAAAAAGGGTAAATGGGTAAGGGTAAAAGGGTAAGGGTGTAAGGGTAAACGGGTTAGGGTAGAAGGGTAAAAGGGTAAGGATAGAAGGGTAAATGGGTAAGGGTAAAAAGGGTAAATGGGTAAGGGTAAAAGGGTAAATGGGAAAGGGTAAAAGGGTAAATGGGTAAGGGTAGAAGGGTAAATGGGTAAGCGTAAAAGGGTAAATGGGTAAGGGTAGAAGGGTAAATGGGTAAGGGTAAAAGGGTAAATGGGTAAGGGTAGAAGGGTAAATGGGTAAGGGTAAATGGGTAAGGGTAAAAGGGTAAAAGGGTAAGGGTAAAAGGGTAAATAGGTAAGGGTGAAAGGGTCAATGGGTAAGGGTAAAAGGGTAAATGGGTAAGGGTAGAAGGGTAAATGGGTAAGGGTAAAAAGGGTAAATGGGTAAAGGTAAAAGGGTAAGGGTGTAAGGGTAAAAGGGTTAGGGTAGAAGGGTAAAAGGGTAAGGGTAGAAGGGTAAATGGGTAAGGGTAGAAGGGTAAATGGGTAAGGGTAAATAGAGTCAATGGTGAAGGGTGTAAGGGTAAATGGGTAAGGGTAAAAGGGTAAATGGGTAAGGGTAAAAGGGTAAATGGGTAAGGGTAAATGGGTAAGGGTAAAAGGGTAAATGGGTAAGGGTAAAAGGGTAAAAGGGTAAGGGTAAAAGGGTAAATGGGTAAGGGGAAAAGGGTAAATAGGTAAGGGTAGAAGGGTAAATGGGTAAGGGTAGAAGGGTAAATGGGTAAGGGTAGAAGGGTAAATGGGTAAGGGTAAAAGGGTTAATGGATAAGGGTAAAAGGGTACGGGCAAAAGGGTAAGGGTAAATGGGTAAGGGTAAAAGGGTAAATAGGTAAGGGTAGAAGGGTAAATGGGTAAGGGTGAAAGGGTAAATGGGTAAGGGTGAAAGGGTACGGGTAAAAGGGTAAATGGGTAGAAGTGTAAATGGGTAAGGGTAGAAGGGTACGGGTAAATGGGTAAGGGTGAAAGGGTAAATGGGTAAGGGTGAAAGGGTATGGGTAAAAGGGTAAGGGTAAATGGGTAAGGGCAAAAGAGAATGGGTAAATGGGTAAGGGTAAAAGGGGAAATGGGTAAGGGTAAAAGGGAACGGGTAAAAGGGTAAGGGTAAATGGGTAAGGGTAAAAGGGTAAATGGGTAAAAAGGGAAGGGTAAAAGGGTAAATGGGTCAGGGTAGAAGGGTAAATGGGTAAGCGTAGTGGGGAAATGGGTAAGGGGAAAAAGAGTACGGGTAAAAGGGTAAGGCTAAAAGGGTAAAAGGGTAGAAGGGTAAATGGGTAAGGGTGAAAGGGTAAATGGGTAAGGGTAAAAGGGTACGGGTAAAGTGGTAAAGAGTAAGGGTAGAAGGGTAAATGGCTAAGGGTAAAAGGGTAAGGGGGAAAGGGTAAATGGGGAAGGGTAGAAGGGTAAATGGGTAAGGGTAGAAGGGTAAATGGATAAGGGTAAAAGGGTACGGGTAAAAGGGTAAAAGGTGAAGGGTGTAAGGATAAAAGGGAAGAAGGGTAAAAGGGTAAGGGTAAAAGGGCAAAAGGGAAAGGGCAAAAGGGTAAGGGTGTAGGGGTAAGGGTAAAAGGGTATGGGTAAAAGGGTAAGGGCAAAATGGTAAATGGGTAAGGGTAAATGGGTAAGGGCAAAAGAGAATGGGTAAATGGGTAAGGGTAAAAGGGTAAATGGGTAAGGGTAGAAGGGTAAATGGGTAAGGGTGAAAAGGTAAATGGGTAAGGGTAAAAGGGTACGGGTAAAGGGGTAAAGGTAAAAGGGTAAAAGGGTAAGGGCAAAACGGTAAATGGGTCAGGGTAAAAGGGTAAATGGGTAAGGGTAAAAGGGTAAATGGGTAAGGATAGAAGGGTAAATGGGTAAGGGTAAAAGGGTAAATGGGTAAGGGTAAAAGGGTAAGGGTAAAAGGGTACGGGTAAAAGGGTAAATAGGTAAGGGTAAAAGGGTACGGGTAAATGGGTAAAGGTAAAAGGGTAAGGGTAAAACGGTAAATGGGTAAGGGTAAAAGGGTAAATGGGTAAGGGAAGAAGGGTAAATGGGTAAGGGTAAAAGGGTAAATGGGGAAGGGTAAAAGGGTAAATGGGTAAGGGTAAAAGGGTACGAGTAAAAGGGTAAATGGGTAAGGGTAAATGGGTAAAGGTAAAAGGGTAAATGGGTAAGGGTAAAAGGGTAAATAGGTAAGGGTAAAAGGGTAAGGGTAAAAGGGTTAGGATAAATGGGTAAATGGGTCAGGGTAAAAGGGTAAATGGGTAAGGGTAGAAGGGTAAATGGGTAAGGGTAAAAGGGTAAATGGGTAAATGGGTAAGGGTAAAAGGGTAAATGGGTAAGGGTAAAAGGGTAAATGGGTAAGGGTATAAGGGCACGGGTAAAAGGGTAAAAGGGTAAGGGTAAAAGGGTAAATGGGTAAGGGTAGAAGGGTAAATGGGTAAGGGTAGAAGGGCAAATGGGTAAGGGTAGAAGGGTAAATAGGTAAGGGTGAAAAGGTAAATGGGTAAGGGTAAAAGGGTACGGGTAAAGGGGTAAAGGTAAAAGGGTAAAAGGGTAAGGGTAAAACGGTAAATGGGTCAGGGTAAAAGGGTAAATGGGTAAGGGTAAAAGGGTAAATGGGTAAGGGTAGAAGGGTAAATGGGTAAGGGTAAAAGGGTAAATGGGTAAGGGTAAAAGGGTAAATGGGTAAGGGTAAAAGGGTGAGGGTAAAACGGTAAATGGGTCAGGGTAAAAGGGTAAATGGGTAAGGGTAGAAGGGTAAATGGGTAAGGGTAAAAGGGTAAATGGGGAAGGGTAAAAGGGTAAATGGGTAAGGGTAAAAGGGTACGGGTAAAAGGGTAAATGGGTCAGGGTAAAAGGGTAAATGGGTAAGGGTAAAAGGGTAAATGGGTAAGGGTAGAAGGGTAAATGGGTAAGGGTAAAAGGGTAAATGGGGAAGGGTAAAAGGGTAAATGGGTAAGGGTAAAAGGGTACGGGTAAAAGGGTAAATGGGTAAGGGTAAAAGGGTAAATGGGTAAGGTTAGAAGGGTAAATGGGTAAGGGTAAATGGGTAAGGGTAAAAGCGTAAATGAGTAAGGGTAAAAGGGTAAAAGGGTAAGGGTAAATGGGTAAGGGTAAAAGGGTAAATGGGTAGGGGTAAAAGGGTAAAAGGTGAAGGGTGTAACGGTAAATGGGTAAGGGTAAAAGGGTACGGGTAAAAGGGTAAGGGTAGAAGGGTAAAAGGGTAAGGGTAGAAGGGTAAATGGGTCAGGGTAAAAAGGTAAATGGGGAAGGGTGTAAGGGTAAATGAGTAAGGGTAAAAGGGTAAGGGTAAATGGGTAAGGGTAAAAGGGTAAATGGGTAAGGGTAAAAGGGTAAAAGGTGAAGGGTGTAAGGGTAAATGGGTAAGGGTAAAAGGGTAAATGGGTAAGGGTAGAAGGGTAAAGGGGTAAAGGTAAAAGGGTAAAAGGGTAAGGGCAAAACGGTAAATGGGTCAGGGTAAAAGGGTAAATGGGTAAGGGTAAAAGGGTAAATGGGTAAGGGTAAAAGGGTAAGGGTAAAAGGGTACGGGTAAAAGGGTAAATAGGTAAGGGTGAAAAGGTAAATGGGTAAGGGTAAAAGGGTACGGGTAAATGGGTAAAGGTAAAAGGGTAAGGGTAAAACGGTAAATGGGTCAGGGTAAAAGGGTAAATGGGTAAGGGTAAAAGGGTAAATGGGTAAGGGTAGAAGGGTAAATGGGTAAGGGTAAAAGGGTAAATGGGGAAGGGTAAAAGGGTAAATGGGTAAGGGTAAAAGGGTAAATGGGTAAGGGTAAATGGGTAAAGGTAAAAGGGTAAATGGGTAAGGGTAAAAGGGTAAATAGGTAAGGGTAAAAGGGTAAGGATAAATCGGTAAATGGGTCAGGGTAAAAGGGTAAATGGGTAAGGGTAGAAGGGTAAATGGGTAAGGGTAAAAGGGTAAATGGGTAAAAGGGTAAGGGTAGAAGGGTAAATGGGTAAGGGTAAAAGGGTAAATGGGTAAGGGTAAAAGGGTAAATGGGTAAGGGTAAAAGGGCACGGGTAAAAGGGTAAAAGGGTAAGGGTAAAAGGGTAAATGGGTAAGGGTAGAAGGGTAAATGGGTAAGGGTAGAAGGGTAAATGGGTAAGGGTAGAAGGGTAAATAGGTAAGGGTGAAAAGGTAAATGGGTAAGGGTAGGGGGTACAGGTAAATGGGTAAAGGTAAAAGGGTAAAAGGGTAAGGGTAAAACGGTAAATGGGTCAGGGTAAAAGGGTAAATGGGTAAGGGTAAAAGGGTAAATGGGTAAGGGTAGAAGGGTAAATGGGTAAGGGTAAAAGGGTAAATGGGGAAGGGTAAAAGGGTAAATGGGTAAGGGTAAAAGGGTGAGGGTAAAAGGGTAAGGGTAAAACGGTAAATGGGTCAGGGTAAAAGGGTAAATGGGTAAGGGTAAAAGGGTAAATGGGTAAGGGTAGAAGGGTAAATGGGTAAGGGTAAAAGGGTAAATGGGGAAGGGTAAAAGGGTAAATGGGTAAGGGTAAAAGGGTACGGGTAAAAGGGTAAATGGGTAAGGTTAGAAGGGTAAATGGGTAAGGGTAAATGGGGAAGGGTAAAAGCGTAAATGAGTAAGGGTAAAAGGGTAAAAGGGTAAGGGTAAATGGGTAAGGGTAAAAAGGGTAAATGGGTAGGGGTAAAAGGGTAAAAGGTGAAGGGCATAAGGGTAAATGGGTAAGGGTAAAAGGGTACGGGTAAAAGGGTAAGGGTAAAAGGGTAAAAGGGTAAGGGTAAAAGGGTAAATGGGTAAGGTTAGAAGGGTAAATGGGTAAAGGTAAAAGCGTAAATGAGTAAGGGTAAAAGGGGTAAAAGGGTAAGGGTAAATGGGTAAGGGTAAAAGGGTAAATGGGTAGGGGTAAAAGGGTAAAAGGTGAAGGGTGTAAGGGTAAATGGGTAAGGGTAAAAGGGTAAATGGGTAAGGGTAGAAGGGTAAATGGGTAAGGGTAAAAGGGTAAATGGGTAAGGGTAGAAGGGTAAATGGGTAAGGGTAAAAGGGTAAATGGGTAAGGGAAAAAGGGTAAATGGGTAAGGGTAAAAAGGGTAAATGGGTAAGGGTAAAAGGGTAAGGGTGTAAGGGTAAACGGGTTAGGGTAGAAGGGTAAAAGGGTAAGGATAGAAGGGTAAATGGGTAAGGGTAAAAGGGTAAAAGGTGAAGGGTGTAAGGGTAAATGGGTAAGGGTAAAAGGGTAAATGGGATAGGGTAAGGGGTAAATGGGAAAGGGTAAAAGGGTAAATGGGTAAGGGTAGAAGGGTAAGGGTAGAAGGGTAAATGGGTAAGGGTAAAAGGGTAAATGGGTAAGGGTAGAAGGGTAAATGGGTAAAGGTGAAAGGGTAAATGGGTAAGGGTAGAAGGGTAAATGGGTAAGGGTAAATGGGTAAGGGTAAAAGGGTAAGGGTAAAAGGGTAAATAGGTAAGGGTGAAAGGGTCAATGGGTAAGGGTAAAAGGGTAAATGGGTAAGGGTAAAAAGGGTAAATGGGTAAAGGTAAAAGGGTAAGGGTGTAAGGGTAAAAGGGTTAGGGTAGAAGGGTAAGAGGGTGAGGGTAGAAGGGTAAATGGGTAAGGGTAGAAGGGTAAATGGGTAAGGGTAAATAGAGTCAATGGTGAAGGGTGTAAGGGTAAATGGGTAAGGGTAAAAGGGTAAATGGGTAAGGTTAGAAGGGTAAATGGGTAAGGGTAAATGGGTAAGGGTAAAAGGGTAAATGGGTAAGGGTAAAAAGGTAAAAGGGTAAGGGTAAAAGGGTAAATGGGTAAGGGTAAAAGGGTAAATAGGTAAGGGGAAAAGGGTAAATAGGTAAGGGTAGAAGGGTAAATGGGTAAGGGTAGAAGGGTAAATGGGTAAGGGTAGAAGGGTAAATGGGTAAGGGTAGAAGGGTAAATGGGTAAGGGTAAAAGGGTAAATGAATAAGGGTAAAAGGGTACGGGCAAAAGGGTAAGGGTAAATGGGTAAGGGTAAAAGGGTAAATGGGTAAGGGTAAAAGGGTAAGGGTAAAAGGGTACGGGTAAAAGGGTAAATAGGTAAGGGTGAAAAGGTAAATGGGTAAGGGTAAAAGGGTACGGGTAAATGGGTAAAGGTAAAACGGTAAATGGGTCAGGGTAAAAGGGTAAATGGGTAAGGGTAAAAGGGTAAATGGGTAAGGGTAGAAGGGTAAATGGGTAAGGGTAAAAGGGTAAATGGGGAAGGGTAAAAGGGTAAATGGGTAAGGGTAAAAGGGTACGGGTAAAAGGGTAAATGGGTAAGGGAAAATGGGTAAAGGTAAAAGGGTAAATGGGTAAGGGTAAAAGGGTAAATAGGTAAGGGTAAAAGGGTAAGGGTAAAAGGGTAAGGATAAATGGGTAAATGGGTCAGGGTAAAAGGGTAAATGGGTAAGGGTAGAAGGGTAAATGGGTAAGGGTAAAAGGGTAAATGGGTAAAAGGGTAAGGGTAGAAGGGTAAATGGGTAAGGGTAAAAGGGTAAATGGGTAAGGGTAAAAGGGTAAATGGGTAAGGGTAAAAGGGCACGGGTAAAAGGGTAAAAGGGTAAGGCTAAAAGGGTAAATGGGTAAGGGTAGAAGGGTAAATGGGTAAGGGTAGAAGGGTAAATGGGTAAGGGTAGAAGGGTAAATAGGTAAGGGTGAAAAGGTAAATGGGTAAGGGTAAAAGGGTACGGGTAAATGGGTAAAGGTAAAAGGGTAAAAGGGTAAGGGTAAAACGGTAAATGGGTCAGGGTAAAAGGGTAAATGGGTAAGGGTAAAAGGGTAAATGGGTAAGGGTAGAAGGGTAAATGGGTAAGGGTAAAAGGGTAAATGGGGAAGGGTAAAAGGGTAAATGGGTAAGGGTAAAAGGGTGAGGGTAAAAGGGTAAGGGTAAAACGGTAAATGGGTCAGGGTAAAAGGGTAAATGGGTAAGGGTAAAAGGGTAAATGGGTAAGGGTAGAAGGGTAAATGGGTAAGGGTAAAAGGGTAAATGGGGAAGGGTAAAAGGGTAAATGGGTAAGGGTAAAAGGGTACGGGTAAAAGGGTAAATGGGTAAGAGTAAAAGGGTAAATGGGTAAGGTTAGAAGGGTAAATGGGTAAGGGTAAATGGGTAAGGGTAAAAGGGTAAATGGGTAGGGGTAAAAGGTGAAGGGTGTAAGGGTAAATGGGTAAGGGTAAAAGGGTACGGGTAAAAGGGTAAGGGTAAAAGGGTAAATGGGTAAGGGTAAAAGGGTAAATGGCTAAGGTTAGAAGGGTAAATGGGTAAGGGTAAAAGCGTAAATGAGTAAGGGTAAAAGGGTAAAAGGGTAAGGGTAAATGGGTAAGGGTAAAAGGGTAAATGGGTAGGGGTAAAAGGGTAAAAGGTGAAGGGTGTAAGGGTAAATGGGTAAGGGTAAAAGGGTAAATGGGTAAGGGTAGAAGGGAAAATGGGTAAGGGTAAAAGGGTAAATGGGTAAGGGTAGAAGGGTAAATGGGTAAGGGTAAAAGGGTAAATGGGTAAGGGTAAAAGGGTAAATGGGTAAGGGTAAAAAGGGTAAATGGGTAAGGGTAAAAGGGTAAGGGTGTAAGGGTAAACGGGTTAGGGTAGAAGGGTAAAAGGGTAAGGATAGAAGGGTAAATGGGTAAGGGTAAAAAGGGTAAATGGGGAAGGGTAAAAGGGTAAAAGGTGAAGGGTGTAAGGGTAAATGGGTAAGGGTAAAAGGGTAAATGGGAAAGGGTAAGGGGTAAATGGGAAAGGGTAAAAGGGTAAATGGGTAAGGGTAGAAGGGTAAGGGTAGAAGGGTTAATGGGTAAGGGTAAAAGGGTAAATGGGTAAGGGTAGAAGGGTAAATGGGTAAGGGTAAAAGGGTAAAAGGGTAAGGGTAAAAGGGTAAATAGGTAAGGGTGAAAGGGTCAATGGGTAAGGGTAAAAGGGTAAATGGGTAAGGGTAGAAGGGTAAATGGGAAAGGGTAAAAGGGTAAATGGGTAAGGGTAAAAAGGGTAAATGGGTAAAGGTAAAAGGGTAAGGGTGTAAGGGTAAAAGGGTTAGGGTAGAAGGGTAAGAGGGTAAGGGTAGAAGGGTAAATGGGTAAGGGTAGAAGGGTAAATGGGTAAGGGTAAATAGAGTCAATGGTGAAGGGTGTAAGGGTAAATGGGTAAGGGTAAATGGGTAAGGGTAAAAGGGTAAATGGGTAAGGGTAAAAGGGTAAAAGGGTAAGGGTAAAAGGGTAAGGGTAAAAGGGTAAATGGGTAAGGGTAAAAGGGTAAATAGGTAAGGGGAAAAGGGTAAATAGGTAAGGGTAGAAGGGTAAATGGGTAAGGGTAGAAGGTTAAATGGGTAAGGGTAGAAGGGTAAATGGGTAAGGGTAAAAGGGTAAATGGATAAGGGTAAAAGGGTACGGGCAAAAGGGTAAGGGTAAATGGGTAAGGGTAAAAGGGTAAATGGGTAAGGGTAGAAGGGTAAATGGGTAAGGGTGAAAGGGTAAATGGGTAAGGGTAGAAGGGTAAATGGGTAAGGGTGAAAGGGTAAATGGGTAAGGGTGAAAGGGTACGGGTAAAAGGGTAAATGGGTAGAAGTGTAAATGGGTAAGGGTAGAAGGGTACGGGTAAAAGGTGAAGGGTGAAAGGATAAAAGGGTAGAAGGGTAAAAGGGTAAGGGTAAAAGGGAAAAAGGGAAAGGGCAAAAGGGTAAATGGATAAGGGTGTAGGGGTAAGGGTAAAAGGGTAAATGGGTAAGGGTAAAAGGGTAAAAGGGTATGGGTAAAAGGGTAAGGGTAAATGGGTAAGGGCAAAAGAGAATGGGTAAATGGGTAAGGGTAAAAGGGTAAATGGGTAAGGGTAAAAGGGAACGGGTAAAAGGGTAAGGGTAAATGGGTAAGGGTAAAAGGGTAAAAGGGTAAATGGGTAAATGGGTAAGGGTAAAAGGGTAAATGGGTAAGGGTAGAAGGGTAAATGGGTAAGCGTAGTGGGGAAATGGGTAAGGGGAAAAAGGGTACGGGTAAAAGGGTAAGGGTAAATGGGTAAGGCTAAGTGTAAAAGGGTAGAAGGGTAAATGGGTAAGGGTGAAAGGGTAAATGGGTAAGGGTAAAAGGGTAAGGGTAAAAGGGTAAATGGGTAAGGGTAGAAGGGTAAATGGGTAAGGGTAGAAGGGTAAATGGGTAAGGGTAAAAGGGTAAAAGGGAAAGGGTAAAAGGGTACGCGTAAAAGGTGAAGGGTGTAAGGATAAAAGGGTAGAAGGGTAAAAGGGTAAGGGTAAAAGGGCAAAAGGGAAAGGGCAAAAGGGTAAGGGTGTAGGGGTAAGGGTAAAAGGGTAAAAGGGTATGGGTAAAAGGGTAAGGGCAAAATGGTAAATGGGTAAGGGTAAATGGGTAAGGGCAAAAGAGAATGGGTAAATGGGTAAGGGCAAAAGAGAATGGGTAAATGGGTAAGGGTAAAAGGGTAAATGGGTAAGGGTAGAAGGGTAAATGGGTAAGGGTGAAAAGGTAAATGGGTAAGGGTAAAAGGGTACGGGTAAAGGGGTAAAGGTAAAAGGGTAAAAGGGTAAGGGCAAAACGGTAAATGGGTCAGGGTAAAAGGGTAAATGGGTAAGGGTAAAAGGGTAAATGGGTAAGGATAGAAGGGTAAATGGGGAAGGGTAAAAGGGTAAATGGGTAAGGGTAAAAGGGTAAATGGGTAAGGGTAAAAGGGTAAGGGTAAAAGGGTACGGGTAAAAGGGTAAATAGGTAAGGGTAAAAGGGTACGGGTAAATGGGTAAAGGTAAAAGGGTAAGGGTAAAACGGTAAATGGGTAAGGGTAAAAGGGTAAATGGGTAAGGGAAGAAGGGTAAATGGGTAAGGGTAAAAGGGTAAATGGGGAAGGGTAAAAGGGTAAATGGGTAAGGGTAAAAGGGTACGAGTAAAAGGGTAAATGGGTAAGGGTAAATGGGTAAAGGTAAAAGGGAAAATGGGTAAGGGTAAAAGGGTAAATAGGTAAGGGTAAAAGGGTAAGGATAAATGGGTAAATGGGTCAGGGTAAAAGGGTAAATGGGTAAGGGTAGAAGGGTAAATGGGTAAGGGTAAAAGGGTAAATGGGTAAATGGGTAAGGGTAAAAGGGTAAATGGGTAAGGGTAAAAGGGTAAATGGGTAAGGGTATAAGGGCACGGGTAAAAGGGTAAAAGGGTAAGGGTAAAAGGGTAAATGGGTAAGGGTAGAAGGGTAAATGGGTAAGGGTAGAAGGGCAAATGGGTAAGGGTAGAAGGGTAAATAGGTAAGGGTGAAAAGGTAAATGGGTAAGGGTAAAAGGGTACGGGTAAAGGGGTAAAGGTAAAAGGGTAAAAGGGTAAGGGTAAAAGGGTAAATGGGTAAGGGTAAAAGGGTAAATGGGTAAGGGTAGAAGGGTAAATGGGTAAGGGTAAAAGGGTAAATGGGTAAGGGTAAAAGGGTAAATGGGTAAGGGTAAAAGGGTGAGGGTAAAACGGTAAATGGGTCAGGGTAAAAGGGTAAATGGGTAAGGGTAAAAGGGTAAATGGGTAAGGGTAGAAGGGTAAATGGGTAAGGGTAAAAGGGTAAATGGGGAAGGGTAAAAGGGTAAATGGGTAAGGGTAAAAGGGTACGGGTAAAAGGGTAAATGGGTCAGGGTAAAAGGGTAAATGGGTAAGGGTAAAAGGGTAAATGGGTAAGGGTAGAAGGGTAAATGGGTAAGGGTAAAAGGGTAAAAGGGTACGGGTAAAAGGGTAAATGGGTAAGGGTAAAAGGGTAAATGGGTAAGGTTAGAAGGGTAAATGGGTAAGGGTAAATGGGTAAGGGTAAAAGCGTAAATGAGTAAGGGTAAAAGGGTAAAAGGGTAAGGGTAAATGGGTAAGGGTAAAAGGGTAAATGGGTAGGGGTAAAAGGGTAAAAGGTGAAGGGTGTAACGGTAAATGGGTAAGGGTAAAAGGGTACGGGTAAAAGGGTAAGGGTAGAAGGGTAAAAGGGTAAGGGTAGAAGGGTAAATGGGTAAGGGTAAAAAGGGTAAATGGGGAAGGGTGTAAGGGTAAATGAGTAAGGGTAAAAGGGTAAGGGTAAATGGGTAAGGGTAAAAGGGTAAAAGGTGAAGGGTGTAAGGGTAAATGGGTAAGGGTAAAAGGGTAAATGGGTAAGGGTAGAAGGGTAAAGGGGTAAAGGTAAAAGGGTAAAAGGGTAAGGGCAAAACGGTAAATGGGTCAGGGTAAAAGGGTAAATGGGTAAGGGTAAAAGGGTAAATGGGTAAGGGTAAAAGGGTAAGGGTAAAAGGGTACGGGTAAAAGGGTAAATAGGTAAGGGTGAAAAGGTAAATGGGTAAGGGTAAAAGGGTACGGGTAAATGGGTAAAGGTAAAAGGGTAAGGGTAAAACGGTAAATGGGTCAGGGTAAAAGGGTAAATGGGTAAGGGTAAAAGGGTAAATGGGTAAGGGTAGAAGGGTAAATGGGTAAGGGTAAAAGGGTAAATGGGGAAGGGTAAAAGGGTAAATGGGTAAGGGTAAAAGGGTAAATGGGTAAGGGTAAATGGGTAAAGGTAAAAGGGTAAATGGGTAAGGGTAAAAGGGTAAATAGGTAAGGGTAAAAGGGTAAGGATAAATCGGTAAATGGGTCAGGGTAAAAGGGTAAATGGGTAAGGGTAGAAGGGTAAATGGGTAAGGGTAAAAGGGTAAATGGGTAAAAGGGTAAGGGTAGAAGGGTAAATGGGTAAGGGTAAAAGGGTAAATGGGTAAGGGTAAAAGGGCACGGGTAAAAGGGTAAAAGGGTAAGGGTAAAAGGGTAAATGGGTAAGGGTAGAAGGGTAAATGGGTAAGGGTAGAAGGGTAAATGGGTAAGGGTGAAAAGGTAAATGGGTAAGGGTAGGGGGTACAGGTAAATGGGTAAAGGTAAAAGGGTAAGGGTAAAACGGTAAATGGGTCAGGGTAAAAGGGTAAATGGGTAAGGGTAAAAGGGTAAATGGGTAAGGGTAGAAGGGTAAATGGGTAAGGGTAAAAGGGTAAATGGGGAAGGGTAAAAGGGTAAATGGGTAAGGGTAAAAGGGTGAGGGTAAAAGGGTAAGGGTAAAACGGTAAATGGGTCAGGGTAAAAGGGTGAATGGGTAAGGGTAAAAGGGTAAATGGGTAAGGGTAAAAGGGTAAATGGGGAAGGGTAAAAGGGTAAATGGGTAAGGGTAAAAGGGTACGGGTAAAAGGGTAAATGGGTAAGGTTAGAAGGGTAAATGGGTAAGGGTAAATGGGGAAGGGTAAAAGCGTAAATGAGTAAGGGTAAAAGGGTAAAAGGGTAAGGGTAAATGGGTAAGGGTAAAAAGGGTAAATGGGTAGGGGTAAAAGGGTAAAAGGTGAAGGGCGTAAGGGTAAATGGGTAAGGGTAAAAGGGTACGGGTAAAAGGGTAAGGGTAAAAGGGTACGGGTAAAAGGGTAAGGGTAAAAGGGTAAAAGGGTAAGGGTAAAAGGGTAAATGGGTAAGGTTAGAAGGGTAAATGGGTAAAGGTAAAAGCGTAAATGAGTAAGGGTAAAAGGGTAAAAGGGTAAGGGTAAAAGGGTAAGGGTAAATGGGTAAGGGTAAAAGGGTAAATGGGTAGGGGTAAAAGGGTAAAAGGTGAAGGGTGTAAGGGTAAATGGGTAAGGGTAAAAGGGTAAATGGGTAAGGGTAGAAGGGTAAATGGGTAAGGGTAAAAGGGTAAATGGGTAAGGGTAGAAGGGTAAATGGGTAAGGGTAAAAGGGTAAATGGGTAAGGGAAAAAGGGTAAATGGGTAAGGGTAAAAAGGGTAAATGGGTAAGGGTAAAAGGGTAAGGGTGTAAGGGTAAACGGGTTAGGGTAGAAGGGTAAAAGGGTAAGGATAGAAGGGTAAATGGGTAAGGGTAAAATGGCAAAAGGTGAAGGGTGTAAGGGTAAATGGGTAAGGGTAAAAGGGTAAATGGGAAAGGGTAAGGGGTAAATGGGAAAGGGTAAAAGGGTAAATGGGTAAGGGTAGAAGGGTAAGGGTAGAAGGGTAAATGGGTAAGGGTAAAAGGGTAAATGGGTAAGGGTAGAAGGGTAAATGGGTAAGGGTGAAAGGGTAAATGGGTAAGGGTAGAAGGGTAAATGGGTAAGGGTAAATGGGTAAGGGTAAAAGGGTAAAAGGGTAAGGGTAAAAGGGTAAATAGGTAAGGGTGAAAGGGTCAATGGGTAAGGGTAAAAGGGTAAATGGGTAAGGGTAAAAAGGGTAAATGGGTAAAGGTAAAAGGGTAAGGGTGTAAGGGTAAAAGGGTTAGGGTAGAAGGGTAAGAGGGTAAGGGTAGAAGGGTAAATGGGTAAGGGTAGAAGGGTAAATGGGTAAGGGTAAATAGAGTCAATGGTGAAGGGTGTAAGGGTAAATGGGTAAGGGTAAAAGGGTAAATGGGTAAGGTTAGAAGGGTAAATGGGTAAGGGTAAATGGGTAAGGGTAAAAGGGTAAATGGGTAAGGGTAAAAAGGTAAAAGGGTAAGGGTAAAAGGGTAAATGGGTAAGGGTAAAAGGGTAAATAGGTAAGGGGAAAAGGGTAAATAGGTAAGGGTAGAAGGGTAAATGGGTAAGGGTAGAAGGGTAAATGGGTAAGGGTAGAAGGGTAAATGGGTAAGGGTAAAAGGGTAAATGAATAAGGGTAAAAGGGTACGGGCAAAAGGGTAAGGGTAAATGGGTAAGGGTAAAAGGGTAAATGGGTAAGGGTAAAAGGGTAAGGGCAAAAGGGTACGGGTAAAAGGGTAAATAGGTAAGGGTGAAAAGGTAAATGGGTAAGGGTAAAAGGGTACGGGTAAATGGGTAAAGGTAAAACGGTAAATGGGTCAGGGTAAAAGGGTAAATGGGTAAGGGTAAAAGGGTAAATGGGTAAGGGTAGAAGGGTAAATGGGTAAGGGTAAAAAGGTAAATGGGGAAGGGTAAAAGGGTAAATGGGTAAGGGTAAAAGGGTAAATGGGTAAGGGAAAATGGGTAAAGGTAAAAGGGTAAATGGGTAAGGGTCAAGGGTAAATAGGTAAGGGTAAAAGGGTAAGGGTAAAAGGGTAAGGATAAATGGGTAAATGGGTCAGGGTAAAAGGGTAAATGGGTAAGGGTAGAAGGGTAAATGGGTAAGGGTAAAAGGGTAAATGGGTAAAAGGGTAAGGGTAGAAGGGTAAATGGGTAAGGGTAAAAGGGTAAATGGGTAAGGGTAAAAGGGCACGGGTAAAAGGGTAAAAGGGTAAGGCTAAAAGGGTAAATGGGTAAGGGTAGAAGGGTAAATGGGTAAGGGTAGAAGGGTAAATGGGTAAGGGTAGAAGGGTAAATAGGTAAGGGTGAAAAGGTAAATGGGTAAGGGTAAAAGGGTACGGGTAAATGGGTAAAGGTAAAAGGGTGAAAGGGTAAGGGTAAAACGGTAAATGGGTCAGGGTAAAAGGGTAAATGGGTAAGGGTAAAAGGGTAAATGGGTAAGGGTAGAAGGGTAAATGGGTAAGGGTAAAAGGGTAAATGGGGAAGGGTAAAAGGGTAAATGGGTAAGGGTAAAAGGGTGAGGGTAAAAGGGTAAGGGTAAAACGGTAAATGGGTCAGGGTAAAAGGGTAAATGGGTAAGGGTAAAAGGGTAAATGGGTAAGGGTAGAAGGGTAAATGGGTAAGGGTAAAAGGGTAAATGGGGAAGGGTAAAAGGGTAAATGGGTAAGGGTAAAAGGGTACGGGTAAAAGGGTAAATGGGTAAGAGTAAAAGGGTAAATGGGTAAGGTTAGAAGGGTAAATGGGTAAGGGTAAATGGGTAGGGGTAAAAGGTGAAGGGTGTAAGGGTAAATGGGTAAGGGTAAAAGGGTACGGGTAAAAGGGTAAGGGTAAAAGGGTAAATGGGTAAGGGTAAAAGGGTAAATGGCTAAGGTTAGAAGGGTAAATGGGTAAGGGTAAAAGCGTAAATGAGTAAGGGTAAAAGGGTAAAAGGGTAAGGGTAAATGGGTAAGGGTAAAAGGGTAAATGGGTAGGGGTAAAAGGGTAAAAGGTGAAGGGTGTAAGGGTAAATGGGTAAGGGTAAAAGGGTAAATGGGTAAGGGTAGAAGGGAAAATGGGTAAGGGTAAAAGGGTAAATGGGTAAGGGTAGAAGGGTAAATGGGTAAGGGTAAAAGGGTAAATGGGTAAGGGTAAAAGGGTAAATGGGTAAGGGTAAAAAGGGTAAATGGGTAAGGGTAAAAGGGTAAGGGTGTAAGGGTAAACGGGTTAGGGTAGAAGGGTAAAAGGGTAAGGATAGAAGGGTAAATGGGTAAGGGTAAAAAGGGTAAATGGGGAAGGGTAAAAGGGTAAAAGGTGAAGGGTGTAAGGGTAAATGGGTAAGGGTAAAAGGGTAAATGGGAAAGGGTAAGGGGTAAATGGGAAAGGGTAAAAGGGTAAATGGGTAAGGGTAGAAGGGTAAGGGTAGAAGGGTTAATGGGTAAGGGTAAAAGGGTAAATGGGTAAGGGTAGAAGGGTAAATGGGTAAGGGTAAAAGGGTAAAAGGGTAAGGGTAAAAGGGTAAATAGGTAAGGGTGAAAGGGTCAATGGGTAAGGGTAAAAGGGTAAATGGGTAAGGGTAGAAGGGTAAATGGGAAAGGGTAAAAGGGTAAATGGGTAAGGGTAAAAAGGGTAAATGGGTAAAGGTAAAAGGGTAAGGGTGTAAGGGTAAAAGGGTTAGGGTAGAAGGGTAAGAGGGTAAGGGTAGAAGGGTAAATGGGTAAGGGTAGAAGGGTAAATGGGTAAGGGTAAATAGAGTCAATGGTGAAGGGTGTAAGGGTAAATGGGTAAGGGTAAAAGGGTAAATGGGTAAGGGTAAAAGGGTAAATGGGTAAGGGTAAATGGGTAAGGGTAAAAGGGTAAATGGGTAAGGGTAAAAGGGTAAAAGGGTAAGGGTAAAAGGGTAAGGGTAAAAGGGTAAATGGGTAAGGGTAAAAGGGTAAATAGGTAAGGGGAAAAGGGTAAATAGGTAAGGGTAGAAGGGTAAATGGGTAAGGGTAGAAGGTTAAATGGGTAAGGGTAGAAGGGTAAATGGGTAAGGGTAAAAGGGTAAATGGATAAGGGTAAAAGGGTACGGGCAAAAGGGTAAGGGTAAATGGGTAAGGGTAAAAGGGTAAATAGGTAAGGGTAGAAGGGTAAATGGGTAAGGGTGAAAGGGTAAATGGGTAAGGGTGAAAGGGTACGGGTAAAAGGGTAAATGGGTAGAAGTGTAAATGGGTAAGGGTAGAAGGGTACGGGTAAAAGGTGAAGGGTGAAAGGATAAAAGGGTAGAAGGGTAAAAGGGTAAGGGTAAAAGGGAAAAAGGGAAAGGGCAAAAGGGTAAATGGATAAGGGTGTAGGGGTAAGGGTAAAAGGGTAAATGGGTAAGGGTAAATGGGTAAGGGTAAAAGGGTAAAAGGGTATGGGTAAAAGGGTAAGGGTAAATGGGTAAGGGCAAAAGAGAATGGGTAAATGGGTAAGGGTAAAAGGGTAAATGGGTAAGGGTAAAAGGGAACGGGTAAAAGGGTAAGGGTAAATGGGTAAGGGTAAAAGGGTAAAAGGGTAAATGGGTAAATGGGTAAGGGTAAAAGGGTAAATGGGTAAGGGTAGAAGGGTAAATGGGTAAGCGTAGTGGGGAAATGGGTAAGGGGAAAAAGGGTACGGGTAAAAGGGTAAGGGTAAATGGGTAAATGGGTAAGGGTAAAAGGGTAAGGGTAAAAGGGTAAATGGGTAAGGGTAGAAGGGTAAATGGGTAAGGGTAGAAGGGTAAATGGGTAAGGGTAAAAGGGTAAATGGGTAAGGGTAAAAGGGTAAGGGTAAAAGGGTAAATGGGTAAGGGTAGAAGGGTAAATGGGTAAGGGTAGAAGGGTAAATGGGTAAGGGTAAAAGGGTAAAAGGGAAAGGGTAAAAGGATACGCGTAAAAGGTGAAGGGTGTAAGGATAAAAGGGTAGAAGGGTAAAAGGGTAAGGGTAAAAGGGCAAAAGGGAAAGGGCAAAAGGGTAAGGGTGTAGGGGTAAGGGTAAAAGGGTAAAAGGGTATGGGTAAAAGGGTAAGGGCAAAATGGTAAATGGGTAAGGGTAAATGGGTAAGGGCAAAAGAGAATGGGTAAATGGGTAAGGGTAAAAGGGTAAATGGGTAAGGGTAAAAGGGTAAATAGGTAAGGGGAAAAGGGTAAATAGGTAAGGGTAGAAGGGTAAATGGGTAAGGGTAGAAGGTTAAATGGGTAAGGGTAGAAGGGTAAATGGGTAAGGGTAAAAGGGTAAATGGATAAGGGTAAAAGGGTACGGGCAAAAGGGTAAGGGTAAATGGGTAAGGGTAAAAGGGTAAATGGGTAAGGGTAGAAGGGTAAATGGGTAAGGGTGAAAGGGTAAATGGGTAAGGGTAGAAGGGTAAATGGGTAAGGGTGAAAGGGTAAATGGGTAAGGGTGAAAGGGTACGGGTAAAAGGGTAAATGGGTAGAAGTGTAAATGGGTAAGGGTAGAAGGGTACGGGTAAAAGGTGAAGGGTGAAAGGATAAAAGGGTAGAAGGGTAAAAGGGTAAGGGTAAAAGGGAAAAAGGGAAAGGGCAAAAGGGTAAATGGATAAGGGTGTAGGGGTAAGGGTAAAAGGGTAAATGGGTAAGGGTAAAAGGGTAAAAGGGTATGGGTAAAAGGGTAAGGGTAAATGGGTAAGGGCAAAAGAGAATGGGTAAATGGGTAAGGGTAAAAGGGTAAATGGGTAAGGGTAAAAGGGAACGGGTAAAAGGGTAAGGGTAAATGGGTAAGGGTAAAAGGGTAAAAGGGTAAATGGGTAAATGGGTAAGGGTAAAAGGGTAAATGGGTAAGGGTAGAAGGGTAAATGGGTAAGCGTAGTGGGGAAATGGGTAAGGGGAAAAAGGGTACGGGTAAAAGGGTAAGGGTAAATGGGTAAGGCTAAGTGTAAAAGGGTAGAAGGGTAAATGGGTAAGGGTGAAAGGGTAAATGGGTAAGGGTAAAAGGGTAAGGGTAAAAGGGTAAATGGGTAAGGGTAGAAGGGTAAATGGGTAAGGGTAGAAGGGTAAATGGGTAAGGGTAAAAGGGTAAAAGGGAAAGGGTAAAAGGGTACGCGTAAAAGGTGAAGGGTGTAAGGATAAAAGGGTAGAAGGGTAAAAGGGTAAGGGTAAAAGGGCAAAAGGGAAAGGGCAAAAGGGTAAGGGTGTAGGGGTAAGGGTAAAAGGGTAAAAGGGTATGGGTAAAAGGGTAAGGGCATAATGGTAAATGGGTAAGGGTAAATGGGTAAGGGCAAAAGAGAATGGGTAAATGGGTAAGGGCAAAAGAGAATGGGTAAATGGGTAAGGGTAAAAGGGTAAATGGGTAAGGGTAGAAGGGTAAATGGGTAAGGGTGAAAAGGTAAATGGGTAAGGGTAAAAGGGTATGGGTAAAGGGGTAAAGGTAAAAGGGTAAAAGGGTAAGGGCAAAACGGTAAATGGGTCAGGGTAAAAGGGTAAATGGGTAAGGGTAAAAGGGTAAATGGGTAAGGATAGAAGGGTAAATGGGGAAGGGTAAAAGGGTAAATGGGTAAGGGTAAAAGGGTAAATGGGTAAGGGTAAAAGGGTAAGGGTAAAAGGGTACGGGTAAAAGGGTAAATAGGTAAGGGTAAAAGGGTACGGGTAAATGGGTAAAGGTAAAAGGGTAAGGGTAAAACGGTAAATGGGTAAGGGTAAAAGGGTAAATGGGTAAGGGAAGAAGGGTAAATGGGTAAGGGTAAAAGGGTAAATGGGGAAGGGTAAAAGGGTAAATGGGTAAGGGTAAAAGGGTACGAGTAAAAGGGTAAATGGGTAAGGGTAAATGGGTAAAGGTAAAAGGGTAAATGGGTAAGGGTAAAAGGGTAAATAGGTAAGGGTAAAAGGGTAAGGATAAATGGGTAAATGGGTCAGGGTAAAAGGGTAAATGGGTAAGGGTAGAAGGGTAAATGGGTAAGGGTAAAAGGGTAAATGGGTAAATGGGTAAGGGTAAAAGGGTAAATGGGTAAGGGTAAAAGGGTAAATGGGTAAGGGTATAAGGGCACGGGTAAAAGGGTAAAAGGGTAAGGGTAAAAGGGTAAATGGGTAAGGGTAGAAGGGTAAATGGGTAAGGGTAGAAGGGCAAATGGGTAAGGGTAGAAGGGTAAATAGGTAAGGGTGAAAAGGTAAATGGGTAAGGGTAAAAGGGTACGGGTAAAGGGGTAAAGGTAAAAGGGTAAAAGGGTAAGGGTAAAAGGGTAAATGGGTAAGGGTAAAAGGGTAAATGGGTAAGGGTAGAAGGGTAAATGGGTAAGGGTAAAAGGGTAAATGGGTAAGGGTAAAAGGGTAAATGGGTAAGGGTAAAAGGGTGAGGGTAAAACGGTAAATGGGTCAGGGTAAAAGGGTAAATGGGTAAGGGTAAAAGGGTAAATGGGTAAGGGTAGAAGGGTAAATGGGTAAGGGTAAAAGGGTAAATGGGGAAGGGTAAAAGGGTAAATGGGTAAGGGTAAAAGGGTACGGGTAAAAGGGTAAATGGGTCAGGGTAAAAGGGTAAATGGGTAAGGGTAAAAGGGTAAATGGGTAAGGGTAGAAGGGTAAATGGGTAAGGGTAAAAGGGTAAATGGGGAAGGGTAAAAGGGTAAATGGGTAAGGGTAAAAGGGTACGGGTAAAAGGGTAAATGGGTAAGGGTAAAAGGGTAAATGGGTAAGGTTAGAAGGGTAAATGGGTAAGGGTAAATGGGTAAGGGTAAAAGCGTAAATGAGTAAGGGTAAAAGGGTAAAAGGGTAAGGGTAAATGGGTAAGGGTAAAAGGGTAAATGGGTAGGGGTAAAAGGGTAAAAGGTGAAGGGTGTAACGGTAAATGGGTAAGGGTAAAAGGGTACGGGTAAAAGGGTAAGGGTAGAAGGGTAAAAGGGTAAGGGTAGAAGGGTAAATGGGTAAGGGTAAAAAGGGTAAATGGGGAAGGGTGTAAGGGTAAATGAGTAAGGGTAAAAGGGTAAGGGTAAATGGGTAAGGGTAAAAGGGTAAAAGGTGAAGGGTGTAAGGGTAAATGGGTAAGGGTAAAAGGGTAAATGGGTAAGGGTAGAAGGGTAAAGGGGTAAAGGTAAAAGGGTAAAAGGGTAAGGGCAAAACGGTAAATGGGTCAGGGTAAAAGGGTAAATGGGTAAGGGTAAAAGGGTAAATGGGTAAGGGTAAAAGGGTAAGGGTAAAAGGGTACGGGTAAAAGGGTAAATAGGTAAGGGTGAAAAGGTAAATGGGTAAGGGTAAAAGGGTACGGGTAAATGGGTAAAGGTAAAAGGGTAAGGGTAAAACGGTAAATGGGTCAGGGTAAAAGGGTAAATGGGTAAGGGTAAAAGGGTAAATGGGTAAGGGTAGAAGGGTAAATGGGTAAGGGTAAAAGGGTAAATGGGGAAGGGTAAAAGGGTAAATGGGTAAGGGTAAAAGGGTAAATGGGTAAGGGTAAATGGGTAAAGGTAAAAGGGTAAATGGGTAAGGGTAAAAGGGTAAATAGGTAAGGGTAAAAGGGTAAGGATAAATCGGTAAATGGGTCAGGGTAAAAGGGTAAATGGGTAAGGGTAGAAGGGTAAATGGGTAAGGGTAAAAGGGTAAATGGGTAAAAGGGTAAGGGTAGA
This sequence comes from Gymnothorax reevesii, assembly GCA_029721435.1. Taxonomy (NCBI): domain Eukaryota; kingdom Metazoa; phylum Chordata; class Actinopteri; order Anguilliformes; family Muraenidae; genus Gymnothorax; species Gymnothorax reevesii. Next base: position 21,445 of record JARABX010000206.1, read on the forward strand.
AGGGTAAATGGGTAAGGGTAAAAGGGTAAATGGGTAAGGGTAAAAGGGCACGGGTAAAAGGGTAAAAGGGTAAGGGTAAAAGGGTAAATGGGTAAGGGTAGAAGGGTAAATGGGTAAGGGTAGAAGGGTAAATGGGTAAGGGTGAAAAGGTAAATGGGTAAGGGTAGGGGGTACAGGTAAATGGGTAAAGGTAAAAGGGTAAGGGTAAAACGGTAAATGGGTCAGGGTAAAAGGGTAAATGGGTAAGGGTAAAAGGGTAAATGGGTAAGGGTAGAAGGGTAAATGGGTAAGGGTAAAAGGGTAAATGGGGAAGGGTAAAAGGGTAAATGGGTAAGGGTAAAAGGGTGAGGGTAAAAGGGTAAGGGTAAAACGGTAAATGGGTCAGGGTAAAAGGGTGAATGGGTAAGGGTAAAAGGGTAAATGGGTAAGGGTAAAAGGGTAAATGGGGAAGGGTAAAAGGGTAAATGGGTAAGGGTAAAAGGGTACGGGTAAAAGGGTAAATGGGTAAGGTTAGAAGGGTAAATGGGTAAGGGTAAATGGGGAAGGGTAAAAGCGTAAATGAGTAAGGGTAAAAGGGTAAAAGGGTAAGGGTAAATGGGTAAGGGTAAAAAGGGTAAATGGGTAGGGGTAAAAGGGTAAAAGGTGAAGGGCGTAAGGGTAAATGGGTAAGGGTAAAAGGGTACGGGTAAAAGGGTAAGGGTAAAAGGGTACGGGTAAAAGGGTAAGGGTAAAAGGGTAAAAGGGTAAGGGTAAAAGGGTAAATGGGTAAGGTTAGAAGGGTAAATGGGTAAAGGTAAAAGCGTAAATGAGTAAGGGTAAAAGGGTAAAAGGGTAAGGGTAAAAGGGTAAGGGTAAATGGGTAAGGGTAAAAGGGTAAATGGGTAGGGGTAAAAGGGTAAAAGGTGAAGGGTGTAAGGGTAAATGGGTAAGGGTAAAAGGGTAAATGGGTAAGGGTAGAAGGGTAAATGGGTAAGGGTAAAAGGGTAAATGGGTAAGGGTAGAAGGGTAAATGGGTAAGGGTAAAAGGGTAAATGGGTAAGGGAAAAAGGGTAAATGGGTAAGGGTAAAAAGGGTAAATGGGTAAGGGTAAAAGGGTAAGGGTGTAAGGGTAAACGGGTTAGGGTAGAAGGGTAAAAGGGTAAGGATAGAAGGGTAAATGGGTAAGGGTAAAAGGGTAAAAGGTGAAGGGTGTAAGGGTAAATGGGTAAGGGTAAAAGGGTAAATGGGAAAGGGTAAGGGGTAAATGGGAAAGGGTAAAAGGGTAAATGGGTAAGGGTAGAAGGGTAAGGGTAGAAGGGTAAATGGGTAAGGGTAAAAGGGTAAATGGGTAAGGGTAGAAGGGTAAATGGGTAAGGGTGAAAGGGTAAATGGGTAAGGGTAGAAGGGTAAATGGGTAAGGGTAAATGGGTAAGGGTAAAAGGGTAAAAGGGTAAGGGTAAAAGGGTAAATAGGTAAGGGTGAAAGGGTCAATGGGTAAGGGTAAAAGGGTAAATGGGTAAGGGTAAAAAGGGTAAATGGGTAAAGGTAAAAGGGTAAGGGTGTAAGGGTAAAAGGGTTAGGGTAGAAGGGTAAGAGGGTAAGGGTAGAAGGGTAAATGGGTAAGGGTAGAAGGGTAAATGGGTAAGGGTAAATAGAGTCAATGGTGAAGGGTGTAAGGGTAAATGGGTAAGGGTAAAAGGGTAAATGGGTAAGGTTAGAAGGGTAAATGGGTAAGGGTAAATGGGTAAGGGTAAAAGGGTAAATGGGTAAGGGTAAAAAGGTAAAAGGGTAAGGGTAAAAGGGTAAATGGGTAAGGGTAAAAGGGTAAATAGGTAAGGGGAAAAGGGTAAATAGGTAAGGGTAGAAGGGTAAATGGGTAAGGGTAGAAGGGTAAATGGGTAAGGGTAGAAGGGTAAATGGGTAAGGGTAAAAGGGTAAATGAATAAGGGTAAAAGGGTACGGGCAAAAGGGTAAGGGTAAATGGGTAAGGGTAAAAGGGTAAATGGGTAAGGGTAAAAGGGTAAGGGTAAAAGGGTACGGGTAAAAGGGTAAATAGGTAAGGGTGAAAAGGTAAATGGGTAAGGGTAAAAGGGTACGGGTAAATGGGTAAAGGTAAAACGGTAAATGGGTCAGGGTAAAAGGGTAAATGGGTAAGGGTAAAAGGGTAAATGGGTAAGGGTAGAAGGGTAAATGGGTAAGGGTAAAAGGGTAAATGGGGAAGGGTAAAAGGGTAAATGGATAAGGGTAAAAGGGTACGGGTAAAAGGGTAAATGGGTAAGGGAAAATGGGTAAAGGTAAAAGGGTAAATGGGTAAGGGTAAAAGGGTAAATAGGTAAGGGTAAAAGGGTAAGGGTAAAAGGGTAAGGATAAATGGGTAAATGGGTCAGGGTAAAAGGGTAAATGGGTAAGGGTAGAAGGGTAAATGGGTAAGGGTAAAAGGGTAAATGGGTAAAAGGGTAAGGGTAGAAGGGTAAATGGGTAAGGGTAAAAGGGTAAATGGGTAAGGGTAAAAGGGCACGGGTAAAAGGGTAAAAGGGTAAGGCTAAAAGGGTAAATGGGTAAGGGTAGAAGGGTAAATGGGTAAGGGTAGAAGGGTAAATGGGTAAGGGTAGAAGGGTAAATAGGTAAGGGTGAAAAGGTAAATGGGTAAGGGTAAAAGGGTACGGGTAAATGGGTAAAGGTAAAAGGGTAAAAGGGTAAGGGTAAAACGGTAAATGGGTCAGGGTAAAAGGGTAAATGGGTAAGGGTAAAAGGGTAAATGGGTAAGGGTAGAAGGGTAAATGGGTAAGGGTAAAAGGGTAAATGGGGAAGGGTAAAAGGGTAAATGGGTAAGGGTAAAAGGGTGAGGGTAAAAGGGTAAGGGTAAAACGGTAAATGGGTCAGGGTAAAAGGGTAAATGGGTAAGGGTAAAAGGGTAAATGGGTAAGGGTAGAAGGGTAAATGGGTAAGGGTAAAAGGGTAAATGGGGAAGGGTAAAAGGGTAAATGGGTAAGGGTAAAAGGGTACGGGTAAAAGGGTAAATGGGTAAGAGTAAAAGGGTAAATGGGTAAGGTTAGAAGGGTAAATGGGTAAGGGTAAATGGGTAGGGGTAAAAGGTGAAGGGTGTAAGGGTAAATGGGTAAGGGTAAAAGGGTACGGGTAAAAGGGTAAGGGTAAAAGGGTAAATGGGTAAGGGTAAAAGGGTAAATGGCTAAGGTTAGAAGGGTAAATGGGTAAGGGTAAAAGCGTAAATGAGTAAGGGTAAAAGGGTAAAAGGGTAAGGGTAAATGGGTAAGGGTAAAAGGGTAAATGGGTAGGGGTAAAAGGGTAAAAGGTGAAGGGTGTAAGGGTAAATGGGTAAGGGTAAAAGGGTAAATGGGTAAGGGTAGAAGGGAAAATGGGTAAGGGTAAAAGGGTAAATGGGTAAGGGTAGAAGGGTAAATGGGTAAGGGTAAAAGGGTAAATGGGTAAGGGTAAAAGGGTAAATGGGTAAGGGTAAAAAGGGTAAATGGGTAAGGGTAAAAGGGTAAGGGTGTAAGGGTAAACGGGTTAGGGTAGAAGGGTAAAAGGGTAAGGATAGAAGGGTAAATGGGTAAGGGTAAAAAGGGTAAATGGGGAAGGGTAAAAGGGTAAAAGGTGAAGGGTGTAAGGGTAAATGGGTAAGGGTAAAAGGGTAAATGGGAAAGGGTAAGGGGTAAATGGGAAAGGGTAAAAGGGTAAATGGGTAAGGGTAGAAGGGTAAGGGTAGAAGGGTTAATGGGTAAGGGTAAAAGGGTAAATGGGTAAGGGTAGAAGGGTAAATGGGTAAGGGTAAAAGGGTAAAAGGGTAAGGGTAAAAGGGTAAATAGGTAAGGGTGAAAGGGTCAATGGGTAAGGGTAAAAGGGTAAATGGGTAAGGGTAGAAGGGTAAATGGGAAAGGGTAAAAGGGTAAATGGGTAAGGGTAAAAAGGGTAAATGGGTAAAGGTAAAAGGGTAAGGGTGTAAGGGTAAAAGGGTTAGGGTAGAAGGGTAAGAGGGTAAGGGTAGAAGGGTAAATGGGTAAGGGTAGAAGGGTAAATGGGTAAGGGTAAATAGAGTCAATGGTGAAGGGTGTAAGGGTAAATGGGTAAGGGTAAAAGGGTAAATGGGTAAGGGTAAAAGGGTAAATGGGTAAGGGTAAATGGGTAAGGGTAAAAGGGTAAATGGGTAAGGGTAAAAGGGTAAAAGGGTAAGGGTAAAAGGGTAAGGGTAAAAGGGTAAATGGGTAAGGGTAAAAGGGTAAATAGGTAAGGGGAAAAGGGTAAATAGGTAAGGGTAGAAGGGTAAATGGGTAAGGGTAGAAGGTTAAATGGGTAAGGGTAGAAGGGTAAATGGGTAAGGGTAAAAGGGTAAATGGATAAGGGTAAAAGGGTACGGGCAAAAGGGTAAGGGTAAATGGGTAAGGGTAAAAGGGTAAATAGGTAAGGGTAGAAGGGTAAATGGGTAAGGGTGAAAGGGTAAATGGGTAAGGGTGAAAGGGTACGGGTAAAAGGGTAAATGGGTAGAAGTGTAAATGGGTAAGGGTAGAAGGGTACGGGTAAAAGGTGAAGGGTGAAAGGATAAAAGGGTAGAAGGGTAAAAGGGTAAGGGTAAAAGGGAAAAAGGGAAAGGGCAAAAGGGTAAATGGATAAGGGTGTAGGGGTAAGGGTAAAAGGGTAAATGGGTAAGGGTAAATGGGTAAGGGTAAAAGGGTAAAAGGGTATGGGTAAAAGGGTAAGGGTAAATGGGTAAGGGCAAAAGAGAATGGGTAAATGGGTAAGGGTAAAAGGGTAAATGGGTAAGGGTAAAAGGGAACGGGTAAAAGGGTAAGGGTAAATGGGTAAGGGTAAAAGGGTAAAAGGGTAAATGGGTAAATGGGTAAGGGTAAAAGGGTAAATGGGTAAGGGTAGAAGGGTAAATGGGTAAGCGTAGTGGGGAAATGGGTAAGGGGAAAAAGGGTACGGGTAAAAGGGTAAGGGTAAATGGGTAAGGCTAAGTGTAAAAGGGTAGAAGGGTAAATGGGTAAGGGTGAAAGGGTAAATGGGTAAGGGTAAAAGGGTAAGGGTAAAAGGGTAAATGGGTAAGGGTAGAAGGGTAAATGGGTAAGGGTAGAAGGGTAAATGGGTAAGGGTAAAAGGGTAAAAGGGAAAGGGTAAAAGGATACGCGTAAAAGGTGAAGGGTGTAAGGATAAAAGGGTAGAAGGGTAAAAGGGTAAGGGTAAAAGGGCAAAAGGGAAAGGGCAAAAGGGTAAGGGTGTAGGGGTAAGGGTAAAAGGGTAAAAGGGTATGGGTAAAAGGGTAAGGGCAAAATGGTAAATGGGTAAGGGTAAATGGGTAAGGGCAAAAGAGAATGGGTAAATGGGTAAGGGTAAAAGGGTAAATGGGTAAGGGTAGAAGGGTAAATAGGTAAGGGTGAAAAGGTAAATGGGTAAGGGTAAAAGGGTACGGGTAAAGGGGTAAAGGTAAAAGGGTAAAAGGGTAAGGGCAAAACGGTAAATGGGTCAGGGTAAAAGGGTAAATGGGTAAGGGTAAAAGGGTAAATGGGTAAGGGTAGAAGGGTAAATGGGTAAGGGTAAAAGGGTAAATGGGGAAGGTTAAAAGGGTAAATGGGTAAGGGTAAAAGGGTAAGGGTAAAAGGGTACGGGTAAAAGGGTAAATAGGTAAGGGTGAAAAGGTAAATGGGTAAGGGTAAAAGGGTACGGGTAAATGGGTAAAGGTAAAAGGGTAAGGGTAAAACGGTAAATGGGTCAGGGTAAAAGGGTAAATGGGTAAGGGTAGAAGTGTAAATGGGTAAGGGTAAAAGGGTAAATGGGGAAGGGTAAAAGGGTAAATGGGTAAGGGTAAAAGGGTACGGGTAAAAGGGTAAATGGGTAAGGGAAAATGGGTAAAGGTAAAAGGGTAAATGGGTAAGGGTAAAAGTGTAAATAGGTAAGGGTAAAAGGGTAAGGGTAAAAGGGTAAGGATAAATGGGTAAATGGGTCAGGGTAAACGGGTAAATGGGTAAGGGTAGAAGGGTAAATGGGTAAGGGTATAAGGGTAAATGGGTAAAAGGGTAAGGGTAGAAGGGTAAATGGGTAAGGGTAAAAGGGTAAATGAGTAAGGGTAAAAGGGTAAATGGGTAAGGGTAAAAGGGCACGGGTAAAAGGGTAAAAGGGTAAGGCTAAAAGGGTAAATGGGTAAGGGTAGAAGGGTAAATGGGTAAGGGTAGAAGGGTAAATAGGTAAGGGTGAAAAGGTAAATGGGTAAGGGTAAAAGGGTACGGGTAAATGGGTAAAGGTAAAAGGGTAAAAGGGTAAGGGTAAAATGGTAAATGGGTCAGGGTAAAAGGGTAAATGGGTAAGGGTAAAAGGGTAAATGGGTAAGGGTAGAAGGGTAAATGGGTAAGGGTAAAAGGGTAAATGGGGGAGGGTAAAAGGGTAAATGGGTAAGGGTAAAAGGGTGAGGGTAAAAGGGTAAGGGTAAAACGGTAAATGGGTCAGGGTAAAAGGGTAAATGGGTAAGGGTAAAAGGGTAAATGGGTAAGGGTAGAAGGGTAAATGGGGAAGGGTAAAAGGGTAAATGGGGAAGGGTAAAAGGGTACGGGTAAAAGGGTAAATGGGTAAGGGTAAATGGGTAAAGGTAAAAGGGTAAAAGGGTAAATGGGTAAGGGTAAAAGGGGAAGGGTAAAAGGGTAAGGATAAAAGGGTAAATGGGTCAGGGTAAAAGGGTAAATGGGTAAGGGTAGAAGGGTAAATGGGTAAGGGTAAAAGGGTAAATGGGTAAAAGGGTAAGGGTAAAAGGGTAAATGGGTAAGGGTAAAAGGGTAAATTCGGACATAGGGGATTCGGACATAGGGGTTAGGGGTCAGTAGCGTTCCCCTTTTCGATTTTGGGGTTTGCGATTTATGCAATTTTCCAGCTTTAGAGTTAGGGTTACGACATATAGGTAAGTGATTAGGGGTTAGGGTTTAGGGGTAAGGTGCCTGTAGCGTTGCAATTTATGGTTTTTTGGGATAGTCTTTTCTGTTATTTCCCAGTTTCAGAGTCATGGCTGGGGGGGGGTTAGAGTTAAGGTCTGGATCTATGCTTCTTGTATATGTTTTCAGTTTACAGTTTGTTTTAGGGTCAGGGCTATTGTTTGCATTTAGGGTTCGGGTATTCTTTTAGGGTTTAGGATCCATAATGTGAACATAACTTTCTTTAAGGTAGACAATATGGAACGCTTCACAAATTTGCATGTCATCCTTGCGCAGGGGCCAAGAGAAAAAGGGTAAGGGCAAAAAGGTGAGGGTGTAAGGGTAAAAAGGAAAAAGGGGAAAAAAGGGTAAAAGGGTAAGGGTAAAAGGGAAAAAGGTGAAGGGTGTCAGGATAAAAGGGTAAGGGTAAAAGGGTAAATGGGTAAGGGCAAAAGGGAAAAAGGGAAAAGGGTAAGGGAAAGGGTAAAAAGGGAAAGGGAAAAAGGGCAAAGGTAAATGGGTAAAGGTAAAAGGGTAAGGGTAAAAGGTGAAGGGTGTAAGGATTAAAAAGAAAAAGGGCAAAAAGGAAAAAGGGAAAAGGGAAAGGGCAAAAGGGCGAAAGGGCAAAAGGGAAAAGGGAAAGGGAAAAGGGAAAGAAAAATAGAAAAAGGGAAAGGGAAAAAGGGAAAAGGTAAAAATGAAAGGGTAAAAGGGAAAAAGGGAAAGGGTAAAAGAGAAAGGATGAAAAGGAAAGGGTAAAAGGGAAAAAGAGAATAGGTAAAGGGCAAAAGGGAAAAAGGGAAAGGGCAAAAGGGAAAAGGGCAAAAGGGGAAAAGGGGAAAGGGCAAAAGGGAAAGGGTAAAAGGGAAAGGGTAAAAGGGAAAAAGGGAAAGAGAAAAAAAGGGCAAAAGGGAAAGGGCAAAAGTGAAAGGGTAAAAGGGCAAAAGGGAAAGGGCAAAAGGGAAAGGGAAAAAAGGAAAGGGCAAAAGGGAAAAAGGGAAAGGGCCAAAGGGAAAGGATAAAAGGGAAAGGATAAAAGGGAAAAAGGGAAAGGGCAAAAGGGCAAAGGGAAAAGGGCAAAGGGCAAAGGGAAAAAGGCAAAGGGAAAAGGGGAAAGGGGAAAAGGGAAAAAGGGAAAGGATAAAAGGGAAAGGGAAAAAGGGAAAGGGTAAAAGGGAAAAAGGGGAAAGGGAATGGGTAAAAGGGCAAAGGGTAAAGGGCAAAGAGAAAAGGGGAAAAAGGGAAAGGCCAAAAGGGGAAAAAGGGAAAGGGAAAAGGGGAAAAAGGCAAAGGGAAAAGGGGTAAAAGGGAAAGGGCAAAAGGGGAAAAAGGGAAAGGGCAAAAGGGGAAAAAGGGAAAGGGCAAAAGGGGAAAAAGGGAAAGGGCAAAAGGGGAAAAAGGGGAAAGGGCAAAAGGGGAAAAAGGGACAGGGCAAAAGGGAAAGGGCAAAAGGGGAAAAAGGGAAAGGGGAAAATTGGAAGAAGGGAAAGGGAAAAAGGGGAAAAAGGGGAAAGGGCAAAAGGGGAAAGGGCAAAAGGGAAAGGGTAAAAGGGCAAAAGGGAAAAAGGGAAAGGGTAAAAGGAAAAAAGGGTAAAAGGGAAAAAGGAAAAAGGGAAAATGGGCATGGATAAATGGGGAAAAGGGAAAGGTTAAAAGGGAAAAAGGGAAAAGGGGAAAGGATAAATGGGAAAAAGGGAAAGGGTAAAAGTGTAAGGGTAAAAGGGAAAGGGCAAAAGGCAAAGGGAAAAGGGCAAAGGGAAAAGGGAAAAAGGCAAAGGGAAAAGGGGAAAAGGGAAAAAGGGAAAGGATAAAAGGGAAAGGGAAAAAGGGAAAGGGTAAAAGGGAAAAAGGGAAAAAGGGAAAGGGTAAAAGGAAAAAAGGGTAAAAGGGAAAAAGGAAAAAGGGAAAATGGGAATGGATAAATGGGGAAAAGGGAAAGGTTAAAAGGGAAAAAGGGAAAAGGGGAAAGGATAAATGGGAAAAAGGGAAAGGGTAAAAGTGTAAGGGTAAAAGGGAAAGGGAAAAAGGCAAAGGGAAAAGGGCAAAGGGAAAAGGGAAAAAGGCAAAGGGAAAAGGGGAAAAGGGAAAAAGGGAAAGGATAAAAGGGAAAGGGAAAAAGAGAAAGGGTAAAAGGGAAAAAGGGGAAAGGGAAAGGGTAAAAGGGCAAAGGGTAAAGGGCAAAGGGCAAAGGGGAAAAAGGGAAAGGCCAAAAGGGGAAAAAGGGAAAGGCCAAAAGGGGAAAAAGGGAAAGGGAAAAGGGGTAAAAGGGAAAGGGCAAAAGGGGTAAAAGGGAAAGGGCAAAAGGGGAAAAAGGGAAAGGGCAAAAGGGGAAAAAGGGGAAAGGGCAAAAGGGGAAAAAGGGACAGGGCAAAAGGGAAAGGGCAAAAGGGGAAAAAGGGAAAGGTGAAAATTGGAAGAAGGGAAAGGGCAAAAGGGGAAAAAGGGGAAAGGGCAAAAGGGGAAAGGGCAAAAGGGAAAGGGTAAAATGGCAAAAGGGAAAAAGGGAAAGGGTAAAAGGAAAAAAGGGTAAAAGGAAAAAAGGGTAAAAGGGAAAAAGGAAAAAGGGAAAATGGGAATGGATAAATGGGAAAAAGGGAAAGGTTAACAGGGAAAAAGGGAAAAGGGGAAAGGATAAATGGGAAAAAGGGAAAGGGTAAAAGTGTAAGGGTAAAAGGGGAAGGGTAAATGGGTAAGGGTAAATGGGTAAATGGGTAAGGGTAAAAGGGTAAATGAGTAAGGGTAAAAGGGTAAGGGTAAATGGGTAAGGGTAAAAGGGTAAATGGGTAAGGGTGTAAGGGTAAATGGGTAAGGGTAAAAGGGTAAATGGGTAAGGGTAGAAGGGTAAATGGGTAAGGGTAAAAGGGTAAATGGGTCAGGGTAAAAAGGGTAAATGGGTAAGGGTAAAAGGGTAAATGGGTCAGGGTAAAAAGGGTAAATGGGTAAGGGTAAAAGGGTAAGGGTGTAAGGGTAAACGGGTTAGGGTAGAAAGGTAAAAGGGTAAGGTTAGAAGGGTAAATGGGTAAGGGGAAAAAGAGTACGGGTAAAAGGGTAAGGGTAAATGGGTAAGGGTAAAAGGGTAAAAGGGTAGAAGGGTAAATGGGTAAGGGTGTAAGGGTAAAAGGGTTAGGGTAGAAGGGTAAAAGGGTAAGGGTAGAAGGGTAAAAGGGTAAGGGTAGAAGGGTAAATGGGTAAGGGTAGAAGGGTAAATGGGTAAGGGTAAAAGGGTTAATGGGTAAGGGTAGAAGGGTAAATGGGTAAGGGTAAAAGGGTAAATGGGTAAGGGTAAAAGGGTAAATGGGTAAGGGTAAAAGGGTAAGGGTAAAAGGGTACGGGTAAAAGGGTAAATAGATAAGGGTGAAAAGGTAAATGGGTAAGGGTAAAAGGGTACGGGTAAATGGGTAAAGGTAAAAGGGTAAGGGTAAAACGGTAAATGGGTCAGGGTAAAAGGGTAAATGGGTAAGGGTAGAAGTGTAAATGGGTAAGGGTAAAAGGGTAAATGGGGAAGGGTAAAAGGGAAAATGGGTAAGGGTAAAAGGGTACGGGTAAAAGGGTAAATGGGTAAGGGAAAATGGGTAAAGGTAAAAGGGTAAATGGGTAAGGGTAAAAGGGTAAATAGGTAAGGGTAAAAGGGTAAGGGTAAAAGGGTAAGGATAAATGGGTAAATGGGTCAGGGTAAACGGGTAAATGGGTAAGGGTAGAAGGGTAAATGGGTAAGGGTATAAGGGTAAATGGGTAAAAGGGTAAGGGTAGAAGGGTAAATGGGTAAGGGTAAAAGGGTAAATGAGTAAGGGTAAAAGGGTAAATGGGTAAGGGTAAAAGGGCACGGGTAAAAGGGTAAACGGGTAAGGCTAAAAGGGTAAATGGGTAAGGGTAGAAGGGTAAATGGGTAAGGGTAGAAGGGTAAATAGGTAAGGGTGAAAAGGTAAATGGGTAAGGGTAAAAGGGTACGGGTAAATGGGTAAAGGTAAAAGGGTAAAAGGGTAAGGGTAAAACGGTAAATGGGTCAGGGTAAAAGGGTAAATGGGTAAGGGTAGAAGGGTAAATGGGTAAGGGTAAAAGGGTAAATGGGGGAGGGTAAAAGGGTAAATGGGTAAGGGTAAAAGGGTGAGGGTAAAAGGGTAAGGGTAAAACGGTAAATGGGTCAGGGTAAAAGGGTAAATGGGTAAGGGTAAAAGGGTAAATGGGTAAGGGTAGAAGGGTAAATGGGGAAGGGTAAAAGGGTAAATGGGGAAGGGTAAAAGGGTACGGGTAAAAGGGTAAATGGGTAAGGGTAAATGGGTAAAGGTAAAAGGGTAAATGGGTAAATAGGTAAGGGTGAAAAGGTAAATGGGTAAGGGTAAAAGGGTACGGGTAAATGGGTAAAGGTAAAAGGGTAAAAGGGTAAGGGTAAAACGGTAAATGGGTCAGGGTAAAAGGGTAAATGGGTAAGGGTAGAAGGGTAAATGGGTAAGGGTAAAAGGGTAAATGGGGGAGGGTAAAAGGGTAAATGGGTAAGGGTAAAAGGGTGAGGGTAAAAGGGTAAGGGTAAAACGGTAAATGGGTCAGGGTAAAAGGGTAAATGGGTAAGGGTAAAAGGGTAAATGGGTAAGGGTAGAAGGGTAAATGGGTAAGGGTAAAAGGGTAAATGGGGAAGGGTAAAAGGGTAAATGGGGAAGGGTAAAAGGGTACGGGTAAAAGGGTAAATGGGTAAGGGTAAATGGGTAAAGGTAAAAGGGTAAATGGGTAAATAGGTAAGGGTAAAAGGGTAAGGGTAAAAGGGTAAGGATAAAAGGGTAAATGGGTCAGGGTAAAAGGGTAAATGGGTAAGGGTAGAAGGGTAAATGGGTAAGGGTAAAAGGGTAAATGGGTAAAAGGGTAAGGGTAAAAGGGTAAATGGGTAATGGTAAAAGGGTAAATTCGGACATAGGGGATTCGGACATAGGGGTTAGGGGTCAGTAGCGTTCCCCTTTTCGATTTTGGGGTTTGCGATTTATGCAATTTTCCAGCTTTAGAGTTAGGGTTACGACATATAGGTAAGTGATTAGGGGGTAGGGTTTAGGGGTAAGGTGCCTGTAGCGTTGCAATTTATGGTTTTTTGGGATAGTCATTTCTGTTATTTCCCAGCTTCAGAGTCATGGCTGGGGGGGGGTTAGAGTTAAGGTCTGGATCTATGCTTCTTGTATATGTTTTCAGTTTACAGTTTGTTTTAGGGTCAGGGCTATTGTTTGCATTTAGGGTTCGGGTATTCTTTTAGGGTTTAGGATCCATAATGTGAACATAACTTTCTTTAAGGTAGACAATATGGAACGCTTCACAAATTTGCATGTCATCCTTGCGCAGGGGCCAAGAGAAAAAGGGTAAGGGCAAAAAGGTGAGGGTGTAAGGGTAAAAAGGAAAAAGGGGAAAAAAGGGTAAAAGGGTAAGGGTAAAAGGGAAAAAGGTGAAGGGTGTCAGGATAAAAGGGTAAGGCTAAAAGGGTAAATGGGTAAGGGCAAAAGGGAAAAAGGGAAAAGGGTAAGGGAAAGGGTAAAAAGGGAAAGGGAAAAAGGGCAAGGGTAAATGGGTAAAGGTAAAAGGGTAAGGGTAAAAGGTGAAGGGTGTAAGGATTAAAAAGAAAAAGGGCAAAAAGGAAAAAGGGAAAAGGGAAAGGGCAAAAGGGCAAAAGGGCAAAAGGGAAAAGGGAAAGGGAAAAGGGAAAGAAAAATAGAAAAAGGGAAAGGGAAAAAGGGAAAAGGTAAAAATGAAAGGGTAAAAGGGAAAAAGGGAAAGGGTAAAAGAGAAAGGATGAAAAGGAAAGGGTAAAAGGGAAAAAGAGAATAGGTAAAGGGCAAAAGGGAAAAAGGGAAAGGGCAAAAGGGAAAAGGGGAAAGGGCAAAAGGGGAAAAGGGGAAAGGGCAAAAGGGAAAGGGCAAAAGGGAAAGGGTAAAAGGGAAAAAGGGAAAGGGCAAAAGGGCAAAAGGGAAAGGGCAAAAGTGAAAGGATAAAAGGGCAAAAGGGAAAGGGCAAAAGGGAAAGGGAAAAAAGGAAAGGGCAAAAGGGAAAAAGGGAAAGGGCCAAAGGGAAAGGATAAAAGGGAAAGGATAAAAGGGAAAAAGGGAAAGGGAAAAAGGGAAAGGGCAAAAGGGCAAAGGGAAAAGGGCAAAGGGCAAAGGGAAAAAGGCAAAGGGAAAAGGGGAAAGGGGAAAAGGGAAAAAGGGAAAGGATAAAAGGGAAAGGGAAAAAGGGAAAGGGTAAAAGGGAAAAAGGGGAAAGGGAATGGGTAAAAGGGAAAAGGGTAAAGGGCAAAGAGAAAAGGGGAAAAAGGGAAAGGCCAAAAGGGGAAAAAGGGAAAGGGAAAAGGGGAAAAAGGCAAAGGGAAAAGGGGTAAAAGGGAAAGGGCAAAAGGGGAAAAAGGGAAAGGGCAAAAGGGGAAAAAGGGAAAGGGCAAAAGGGGAAAAAGGGAAAGGGCAAAAGGGGAAAAAGGGGAAAGGGCAAAAGGGGAAAAAGGGACAGGGCAAAAGGGAAAGGGCAAAAGGGGAAAAAGGGAAAGGGGAAAATTGGAAGAAGGGAAAGGGCAAAAGGGGAAAAAGGGGAAAGGGCAAAAGGGGAAAGGGCAAAAGGGAAAGGGTAAAAGGGCAAAAGGGAAAAAGGGAAAGGGTAAAAGGGAAAAAGGGTAAAAGGGAAAAAGGAAAAAGGGAAAATGGGAATGGATAAATGGGGAAAAGGGAAAGGTTAAAAGGGAAAAAGGGAAAAGGGGAAAAGATAAATGGGAAAAAGGGAAAGGGTAAAAGTGTAAGGGTAAAAGGGAAAGGGCAAAAGGCAAAGGGAAAAGGGCAAAGGGAGAAGGGAAAAAGGCAAAGGGAAAAGGGGCAAAGGGAAAAAGGGAAAGAATAAAAGGGAAAGGGAAAAAGGGAAAGGGTAAAAGGGTAAAAGGGAAAAAGGGAAAAAGGGAAAGGGTAAAAGGAAAAAAGGGTAAAAGGGAAAAAGGAAAAAGGGAAAATGGGAATGGATAAATGGGGAAAAGGGAAAGGTTAAAAGGGAAAAAGGGAAAAGGGGAAAGGATAAATGGGAAAAAGGGAAAGGGTAAAAGTGTAAGGGTAAAAGGGAAAGGGCAAAAGGCAAAGGGAAAAGGGTAAAGGGAAAAGGGAAAAAGGCAAAGGGAAAAGGGGAAAAGGGAAAAAGGGAAAGGATAAAAGGGAAAGGGAAAAAGGGAAAGGGAAAAAGGGAAAGGGTAAAAGGGAAAAAGGGGAAAGGGAAAGGGTAAAAGGGCAAAGGGTAAAGGGCAAAGGGAAAAGGGGAAAAAGGGAAAGGCCAAAAGGGGAAAAAGGGAAAGGGCAAAAGGGGTAAAAGGGAAAGGGCAAAAGGGGAAAAAGGGAAAGGGCAAAAGGGGAAAAAGGGAAAGGGCAAAAGGGGAAAAAGGGGAAAGGGCAAAAGGGGAAAAAGGGACAGGGCAAAAGGGAAAGGGCAAAAGGGGAAAAAGGGAAAGGTGAAAATTGGAAGAAGGGAAAGGGCAAAAGGGGAAAAAGGGGAAAGGGCAAAAGAAGAAAGGGCAAAAGGGAAAGGGTAAAATGGCAAAAGGGAAAAAGGGAAAGGGTAAAAGGAAAAAAGGGTAAAAGGAAAAAAGGGTAAAAGGGAAAAAGGAAAAAGGGAAAATGGGAATGGATAAATGGGAAAAAGGGAAAGGTTAACAGGGAAAAAGGGAAAAGGGGAAAGGATAAATGGGAAAAAGGGAAAGGGTAAAAGTGTAAGGGTAAAAGGGGAAGGGTAAATGGGTAAGGGTAAAAGGGTAAATGAGTAAGGGTAAAAGGGTAAGGGTAAATGGGTAAGGGTAAAAGGGTAAATGGGTAAGGGTGTAAGGGTAAATGGGTAAGGGTAAAAGGGTAAATGGGTAAGGGTAGAAGGGTAAATGGGTAAGGGTAAAAGGGTAAATGGGTCAGGGTAAAAAGGGTAAATGGGTAAGGGTAAAAGGGTAAATGGGTCAGGGTAAAAAGGGTAAATGGGTAAGGGTAAAAGGGTAAGAGTGTAAGGGTAAACGGGTAAGGGTAGAAGGGTAAAAGGGTAAGGTTAGAAGGGTAAATGGGTAAGGGGAAAAAGAGTACGGGTAAAAGGATAAGGGTAAATGGGTAAGGGTAAAAGGGTAAAAGGGTAGAAGGGTAAATGGGTAAGGGTAAAAGGGTAAATGGGTAAGGGTAGAAGGGTATATGGGAAAGGGTAAAAGGGTTAATGGGTAAGGGTAGAAGGGTAAATGGGTAAGGGTAAAAGGGTAAATGGGTAAGGGTAGAAGGGTAAATGGGTAAGGGTAAATGGGTAAGGGTAAAAGGGTAAAAGGGTAAGGGTAAAAGGGTAAATGGGTAAGGGTGAAAGGGTAAATGGGTAAGGGTAAAAGGGTAAATGGGTAAGGGTAGAAGGGTAAATGGGAAAGGATAAAAGGGTAAATGGGTAAGGGTAAAAAGGGTAAATGGGTAAAGGTAAAAGGGTAAGGGTGTAAGGGTAAAAGGGTTAGGGTAGAAGGGTAAAAGGGTAAGGGTAGAAGGGTAAATGGGTAAGGGTAGAAGGGTAAATGGGTAAGGGTAGAAGGGTAAATGGGTAAGGGTAAAAGGGTTAATGGGTAAGGGTAGAAGGGTAAATGGGTAAGGGTAAAAGGGTAAATGGGTAAGGGTAAAAGGGTAAATGGGTCAGGGTAAAAGGAAACGGGTAAAAGGGTAAGGGTAAAAGGGTAAATGGGTAAGGGTAAAAGGGTAAAAGGGTAAGGGTAAAAGGGTAAATGGGTAAGGGTGAAAGGGTAAATGGGTAAGGATAAAAGGGTAAATGGGAAAGGGTAAAAGGGTAAATGGGTAAGGGTAAAAAGGGTAAATGGGTAAAGGTAAAAGGGTAAGGGTGTCAGGGTAAAAGGGTAAATGGGAAAGGGTAAAAGGGTAAATGGGTAAGGGTAAAAGGGTAAATGGGTAAAAGGGTATATGGGTAAATGGGTAAAAGGGTAAATGGGTAAGGGTAAAAGGGTAAATGGGTAAGGGTAAAAGGGTAAATGGGTAAGGGTAAAAGGGTAAATGGGTAAGGGCAGAAGGGTAAATGGGTAAGGGGAAAAAGAGTACGGGTAAATGGGTAAGGGTAAAAGGGTAAAAGGGTAGAAGGGTAAATGGGTAAGGGTGAAAGGGTAAATGGGTAAGGGTAAAAGGGTACGGGTAAAGGGCTAAAAGGGTAAGGGTAGAAGGGTAAATGGGTAAGGGTAGAAGGGTAAATGGGGAAGGGTAAAAGGGTAAAATGGTAAGGGTAAAAGGGTAAATGGGTAATGGTAGAAGGGTAAATGGGTAAGGGTAAAAGGGTAAAAGTGAAAGGGTAAAAGAGTATGGGTATAAGGGTAAGGGCAAAATGGTAAATGGGTAAGGGTAAATGGGTAAGGGCAAAAGAGAATGGGTAAATGGGTAAGGGTAGAAGGGTAAATGGGTAAGGGTAAAAGGGTAAAAGGGTAAAAGGGTAAGGGTAAAAGGGTAAATGGGTAAGGGTAAAAGGGTAAATGGGTAAGGGTAGAAGGGTAAATGGGTAAGGGTAGAAGGGTAAATGGGTAAGGGTGAAAAGGTTAATGGGTAAGGGTAAAAGAGAATGGGTAAATGGGTAAGGGTAGAAGGGTAAATGGGTAAGGGTAAAAGGGTAAATGGGTAAGGGTAAAAGGGTACGGGTAAAAGGGTAAAAGGGTAAGGGTAAGGGTGTAGGGGTAAGGGTAAAAGGGTAAAAGGGTATGGGTAAAAGGGTAAGGGCAAAATGGTAAATGGGTAAGGGTAAATGGGTAAGGGCAAAAGAGAATGGGTAAATGGGTAAGGGTAGAAGGGTAAATGGGTAAGGGTAAAAGGGTAAATGGGTAAGGTTAAAAGGGTACGGGTAAAAGGGTAAAAGGGTAAGGGTAAAAGGGTAAATGGGTAAGGGTAAAAGGGTAAATGGGTTAGGGTAGAAGGGTAAATGGGTAAGGGTAGAAGGGTAAATGGGTAAGGGTGAAAAGGTAAATGGGTAAGGGTAAAAGGGTACGGGTAAATGGGTAAAGGTAAAAGGGTAAAAGGGTAAGGGTAAAACGGTAAATGGGTCAGGGTAAAAGGGTAAATGGGTAAGGGTAAAAAGGTAAATGGATAAGGGTAGAAGGGTAAATGGGTAAGGGTAAAAGGGTAAATGGGGAAGGGTAAAAGGGTAAATGGGTAAGGGTAGAGGGGTAAATGGGTAAGCGTAAAAGGGTAAGGGTAAAAGGGTACGGGTAAAAGGGTAAATGGGTAAGGGTAAATGGGTAAAGGTAAAAGGGTAAATGGGTAAGGGTAAAGGGTAAATAGGTAAGGGTAAAAGGGTAAGGATAAAAGGGTAAATGGGTCAGGGTAAAAGGGTAAATGGGTAAGGGTAGAAGGGTAAATGGGTAAGGGTAAAAGGGGTAAATGGGTAAAAGGGTAAGGGTAAAAGGGTAAATGGGTAAGGGTAGAAGGGTAAATGGGTAAGGGTGAAAGGGTAAATGGGTAAGGGTAAAAGGGTACGGGTAAATGGATAAAAGGGTAAGGGTAGAAGGGTAAAAGGGTAAGGGTAAAAGGGTAAGGGTAAAAGGGAAAAGGGTAAGGGTAAAAGGGTAAATGGGTAAGGGTAGAAGGGTAAATGGGTAAGGGTAAAAGGGTAAAAGGGAAAGGGTGAAAGGGTACGGGTAAAAGGTGAAGGGTGTAAGGATAAAAGGGTAAAAGGGTAAAAGGGTAAGGGTAAAAGGGCAAAAGGGAAAGGGCAAAAAGGTAAATGGGTAAGGGTGTAGGGGTAAGGGTAAAAGGGTAAATGGGTAAGGGTAAATGGGGAAGGGTAAAAGGGTATGGGTAAAAGGGTAAGGGCAAAATGGTAAATGGGTAAGGGTAAAAGGGTAAAAGAGTAAGGGTAAAAGGGTAAATGGGTAAGGGGAAGAGGTGAAGAGTGTAAGGATAAAAGGGTAAATGGGTAGAAGGGTAAGGGTAAAAGGGCAAAAGGGTATGGGTAAAAGGGTAAGGGCAAAATGGTAAATGGGTAAGGGTTAATAGGGAAGGGCAAAAGGGTAAATGGGTCAGGGTAAAAGGGTAAATGGGTAAGGGTAGAAGGGTAATTGGGTAAGGGTAAAAGGGTAAATGGGTAAGGGTAAAAGGGTAAATGGGTAAAAGGGTACGGGTAAAAGGGTAAATGGGTAAAAGGGTACGGGTAAAAGGGTAAGGGTAAAAGGGTAAATGGGTAAGGGTAAAAGGGTAAATGGGTAAGGATAGAAGGGTAAATGGGTAAGGGTGAAAGGGTAAATGGGTAAAGGTAAAAGGGTACAGGTAAATGGGTAAAGGTAAAACGGTAAAAGGGTAAGGGTAAAACGGATAATGGGTCAGGGTAAAAGGGTAAATGGGTAAGGGTAGAAGGGAAATGGGTAAGGGTAAAAGGGTACGGGTAAAAGGGTAAAAGGGTAAGGGTAAAAGGGTAAATGGGTAAGGGTAAAAGGGCAAATGGGTAAGGGTAGAAGGGTAAATGGGTAAGGGTGAAAGGGTAAATGGGTAAGGGTAAAAGGGTACGGGTAATGGGTAAAGGTAAAAGGGTAAAAGGGTAAGGGTGTAAGGGTAAACGGGTTAGGGTAGAAGGGTAAAAGGGTAAGGTTAGAAGGGTAAATGGGTAAGGGTAAAAAGGGTAAATGGATAAGGGTAAAAGGGTAAAAGGTGAAGGGTGTAAGGGTAAATGGGTAAGGGTAAAAGGGTAAATGGGGAAGGGTAGAAGGGTAAATGGGAAAGGGTAAAAGGGTAAATGGGTAAGGGTAGAAGGGTAAATGGGAAAGGGTAAAAGGGTAAATGGGTAAGGGTAGAAGGGTAAATGGGTAAGGGTAAATGGGTAAGGGTAAAAGGGTAAATGGGTAAGGGTAAATGGGTAAGGGGAAAAGGGTAAGGGTAAAAGGGTAAAAGGGTAAATGGGTAAGGGTGAAAGGGTAAATGGGTAAGGGTAGAAGGGTAAATGGGAAAGGGTAAAAGGGTAAATGGGTAAGGGTAAAAAGGGTAAATGGGTAAAGGTAAAAGGGTAAGGGTGTAAGGGTAAAAGGGTTAGGGTAGAAGGGTAAATGGGTAAGGGTAGAAGGGTAAATGGGTAAGGGTAGAAGGGTAAATGGGTCAGGGTAAATGGTGAAGGGTGTCAGGGTAAATGGGTATGGGTAAAAGGGTAAATGGGTAAGGGTAAAAGGGTAAATGGGTAAGGGTAAAAGGGTAAATGGGTAAGGGTAGAAGGGAAAATGGGTAAGGGTAAAAGGGTTAATGGGTAAGGGTAAAAGGGTAAATGGGTAAGGGTAAAAGGGTAAATGGGTAAGGGTAGAAGGGTAAATGGGTAAGGGTAAAAGGGTAAATGGGTAAGGATAAAAGGGTAAATGGGTAAGGGTAAAAGGGTACGGGCAAAAGGGTAAGGGTAAAAGGGTAAATGGGTAAGGGTAAAAGGGTAAGGGTAAAAGGGTAAATGGGTAAGGGTAAAAGGGTAAATGGGAAAGGGTAAAAGGGTAAGGGTAAAAAGGGTAAATGGGTAAAGGTAAAAGGGTAAGGGTGTAAGGGTAAAAGGGTAAATGGGTAAGGGTAAAAGGGTGAATGGGTAAGGGTAAAAGGGTAAATGGGTAAAAGGGTAAATGGGTAAATGGGTAAAAGGGTAAATGGGTAAGGGTAAAAGGGTAAATGGGTAAGGGTAAAAGGGTAAGGGTAAAAGGGTAAATGGGTAAGGGTAAAAGGGTAAATAGGTAAGGGGAAAAGGGTAAATAGGTAAGGGTAGAAGGGTAAATGGGTAAGGGTAGAAGGTGAAATGGGCAAGGGTAGAAGGGTAAATGGGTAAGGGTAAAAGGGTACGGGCAAAAGGGTAAAAGGGTACGGGCAAAAGGGTAAGGGTAAATGGGTAAGGGTAAAAGGGTAAATAGGTAAGGGTAGAAGGGTAAATGGGTAAGGGTGAAAGGGTAAATGGGTAAGGGTGAAAGGGTACGGGTAAAAGGGTAAATGGGTAGAAGGGTAAATGGGTAAGGGTAGAAGGGTACGGGTAAAAGGTGAAGGGTGAAAGGATAAAAGGGTAGAAGGGTAAAAGGGTAAGGGTAAAAGGGAAAAAGGGAAAGGGCAAAAGGGTAAATGGGTAAGGGTGTAGGGGTAAGGGTAAAAGGGTAAATGGGTAAGGGTAAGGGTAAAAGGGTAAGGGTAAATGGGTAAGGGCAAAAGAGAATGGGTAAATGGGTAAGGGTAAAAGGGTAAATGGGTAAGGGTAAAAGGGTAAATGGGTAAGGGTAAAAGGGTAAATGGGTAAAAGGGTAAGGGTAAAAGGGTAAATGGGTAAGGGTAGAAGGGTAAATGGGTAAGGGTAGAAGGGTAAATGGGTAAGGGGAAAAAGAGTACGGGTAAAAGGGTAAGGGTTAATGGGTAAGGGTAGAAGGGTAAATGGGTAAGGGTGAAAGGGTAAATGGGTAAGGGTAAAAGGGTACGGGTAAAGGGCTAAAAGGGTAAGGGTAGAAGGGTAAATGGGTAAGGGTAAAAGGGTAAAATGGTAAGGGTAAAAGGGTAAATGGGTAAGGGTAGAAGGGTAAATGGGTAAGGGTAGAAGGGTAAATGGGTAAGGGTATGGGTAAAAGGGTAAGGGCAAAATGGTAAATGGGTAAGGGTAAATGGGTAAGGGCAAAAGAGAATGGGTAAATGGGTAAGGGTAAAAGGGTAAATGGGTAAGGGGAAAAGGGTAAAGGTAAAAGGGTAAATGGGTAAGGGTAAAAGGGTAAAGGTAAAAGGGTAAATGGGTAAGGGTAAAAGGGTAAATGGGTAAGGGTAAAAGGGTAAATGGGTAAGGGTAGAAGGGTAAATGGGTAAGGGTAAAAGGGTAAATGGGTAAGGGTAAATGGGTCAGGGTTAAAGGGTAAGGGTAAAAGGGTAAAAGTGTAAGGGTAAAAGGGTAAATGGGTAAGGGTGAAAGGGTAAATGGGTAAGGGTAAAAGGGTAAATGGGTAAGGGTAGAAGGGTAAATGGGAAAGGGTAAAAGGGTAAATGGGTAAGAGTAAAAAGGGTAAATGGGTAAAGGTAAAAGGGTAAGGGTGTAAGGGTAAAAGGGTTAGGGTAGAAGGGTAAAAGGGTAAGGGTAGAGGGGTAAATGGGTAAGGGTAGAAGGGTAAATGGGTAAGGGTAGAAGGGTAAATGGGTCAGGGTAAATGGTGAAGGGTGTAAGGGTAAATGGGTAAGGGTAAAAGGGTAAATGGGTAAGGGTAAAAGGGTAAATGGGTAAGGGTAGAAGGGTAAATGGGTAAGGGTAAAAGGGTTAATGGGTCAGGTTAAAAGGGTAAATGGGTAAGGGTAAAAGGGTAAATGGGTTAGGGTAGAAGGGTAAATGGGTAAGGGTAAAAGGGTAAATGGGAAAGGGTAAAAGGGTAAATGGGTAAAAGGGTAAGGGTAAAAGGGTAAATGGGTAAGGGTAAAAGGGTAAATGGGTAAGGGTAGAAGGGTAAATGGGTAAGGGTGAAAGGGTAAATGGATAAGGGTAAAAGGGTACGGGTAAAGGGCTAAAAGGGTAAGGGTAGAAGGGTAAATGGGTAAGGGTAAAAGGGTAAAATGGTAAGGGTAAAAGGGTAAATGGGTAAGGGTAGAAGGGTAAATGGGTAAGGGTAAAAGGGTAAAAGGGAAAGGGTAAAAGGGTATGGGTAAAAGGGTAAGGGCAAAATGGTAAATGGGTAAGGGTAAATGGGTAAGGGCAAAAGAGAATGGGTAAATGGGTAAGGGTAAAAGGGTAAATGGGTAAGGGGAAAACGGTAAATGGGCATGGGTAAATGGGTAAGGGTAAAAGGGTAAAGGTAAAAGGGTAAATGGGAAAGGGTAGAAGGGTAAATGGGTAAGGGTAAAAGGGTAAATGGGTAAGGGTAAATGGGTAAGGGTAAAAGGGTAAGGGTAAAAGGGTAAAAGTGTAAGGGTAAAAGGGTAAATGGGTAAGGGTGAAAGGGTAAATGGGTAAGGGTAAAAGGGTAAATGGGTAAGGGTAGAAGGGTAAATGGGAAAGGGTAAAAGGGTAAATGGGTAAGAGTAAAAAGGGTAAATGGGTAAAGGTAAAAGGGTAAGGGTGTAAGGGTAAAAGGGCTAGGGTAGAAGGGTAAAAGGGTAAGGGTAGAGGGGTAAATGGGTAAGGGTAGAAGGATAAATGGGTAAGGGTAGAAGGGTAAATGGGTCAGGGTAAATGGTGAAGGGTGTAAGGGTAAATGGGTAAGAGTAAAAGGGTAAATGGGTAAGGGTAAAAGGGTAAAAGGGTAAATGGGTAAGGGTAGAAGGGTAAATGGGTAAGGGTAAAAGGGTTAATGGGTCAGGGTAAAAGGGTAAATGGGTAAGGGTAAAAGGGTAAATGGGTAAGGGTAAAAGGGTAAATGGGTAAGGGTAAAAGGGTAAGGGTGTAAGGGTAAACGGGTTAGGGTAGAAGGGTAAAAGGGTAAGGTTAGAAGGGTAAATGGGTAAGGGGAAAAAGAGTACGGGTAAAAGGGTAAGGGTAAATGGGTAAGGGTAAAAGGGTAAAAGGGTAGAAGGGTAAATGGGTAAGGGTAAAAGGGTAAATGGGTAAGGGTAGAAGGGTAAATGGGAAAGGGTAAAAGGGTTAATGGGTAAGGGTAGAAGGGTAAATGGGTAAGGGTAAAAGGGTAAATGGGTAAGGGTAGAAGGGTAAATGGGTAAGGGTAAATGGGTAAAGGTAAAACGGTAAATGGGTAAGGGTAAATGGGTAAGGGTAAAAGGGTAAATGGGTAAGGGTAAAAGGGTAAGGGTAAAAGGGTAAAAGGGTAAGGGTAAAAGGGTAAATGGGTAAGGGTGAAAGGGTAAATGGGTAAGGGTAAAAGGGTAAATGGGTAAGGGTAGAAGGGTAAATGGGAAAGGATAAAAGGGTAAATGGGTAAGGGTAAAAAGGGTAAATGGGTAAAGGTAAAAGGGTAAGGGTGTAAGGGTAAAAAGGTTAGGGTAGAAGGGTAAAAGGGTAAGGGTAGAAGGGTAAATGGGTAAGGGTAGAAGGGTAAATGGGTAAGGGTTAAAGGGTTAATGGGTAAGGGTAAAAGGGTAAATGGGTAAGGGTAGAAGGGTAAATGGGTAAGGGTAAAAGGGTAAATGGGTAAGGGTAAAAGGGTAAATGGGTAAGGGTAGAAGGGTAAATGGGTAAGGGTAAAAGGGTAATTAGGTAAGGGTAAAAGGGTAAATGGGTAAGGGTAAAAGGGTAAATGGGTAAGGGTAGAAGGGTAAATGGGTAAGGGTAAAAGGGTAAAAAGGGAAGGGTTAAAGGGTAAATGGGTAAGGGTAAAAGGGTAAATGGATCGGGGTAAAAGGGTAAGGGTAAAAGGGTAAATGGGTAAGGGTAAAAGGGTAAGTGGGTAAGGGTAAAAGGGTAAATGGGTAAGGGTAGAAGGGTAAGTGCGTAAGGGTAGAAGGGTAAATGGGTAAGGGAAAAAGGGTAAATGGGTAAGGGTAGAAGGGTAAATGGGTACGGGTAAAAGGGTAAGCGTAAAAGGGTAAATGGGTAAGGGTAAAAGGGTAAGTGGGTAAGGGTAAAAGGGTAAATGGGTAAGGGTAAAAGGGTAAATGGGTAAGGGTAAAAGAGTAAGGGTAAAAGGGTTAATGGGTAAGGGTAAAAGGGTAAATGGGTAAGGGTAGAAGGGTAAATGGGTAAGGGTAAAAGGGTAAATGAGTAAGGGTAAAAGGGTACGGGTAAAAGGGTAAATAGGTTAGGGTAAAAGGGTAAATGGGTAAGGGTAGAAGGGTAAAAGGGTAAGGGTAAAAGGGTAAATGGGTAAAGGTAGAAGGGTAAATGGGTAAGGGTAAATGGGTAAGGGTAAAAGGGTAAATGGGTCAGGGTAAAAGGGTAAATGGGTAAGGGTAGAAGGGTAAATGAGTAAGGGTAAAAGGGTAAATGGGTAAGGGTAGAAGGGTAAATGGGTACGGGTAAAAGGGTAAGGGTAAAAGGGTAAATGGGTAAGGGTAAAAGGGTAAGTGGGTAAGGGTAAAAGGGTAAATGGGTAAGGGTAAAAGGGTAAATGGGTAAGGGTAGAAGGGTAAATGGGTAAGGGTAAAAGGGTAAATGGGTAAGGGTAAAAGGGTACGGGTAAAAGGGTAAATAGGTTAGGGTAAAAGGGTAAATGGGTAAGGGTAGAAGGGTAAAAGGGTAAGGGTAAAAGGGTAAATGGGTAAGGGTAGAAGGGTAAATGGGAAAGGGTAGAAGGGTAAATGGGTAAGGGTAAAAGGGTAAATGGGTCAGGGTAAAAGGGTAAGGGTAAAAGGGTAAATGGGTAAGGGTAGAAGGGTAAATGGGAAAGGGTAAAAGGGTAAATGGGTAAGGGTAAAAGGGTACGGGTAAAAGGGTAAATGGGTAAGGGTAAAAGGGTAAATGGGTAAGGGTAAAAAGGGTAAATGTGTCAGGGTAAAAGGGTAAAAGGGTAAGGGTAAAAGGGTAAATGGGTAAGGGTAGAAGGGTAAATGGGAAAGGGTAGAAGGGTAAATGGGTAAGGGTAAAAGGGTAAATGGGTCAGGGTAAAAGGGTAAAAGGGTAAGGGTAAAAGGGTAAATGGGTAAGGGTAGAAGGGTAAATGGGAAAGGGTAAAAGGGTAAATGGGTAAGGGTAAAAGGGTACGGGTAAAAGGGTAAATGGGTAAGGGTAAAAGGGTAAATGGGTAAGGGTAAAAAGGGTAAATGGGTAAGGGTAGAAGGGTAAGTGGGTAAGGGTAAAAGGGTAAATGGGTAAGGGTAAAAGGGTAAATGGGTAAGGGTGAAAGGGTAAGGGTAAAAGGGTAAATGGGTAACGGTAGAAGGGTAAATGGGTAAGGGTAGAAGGGTAAATGGGTAAGGGAAAAAGGGTAAATGGGTAAGGGTAGAAGGGTAAGTGGGTAAGGGTAAAAGGGTAAATGGGTAAGGGTAAAAGGGTAAATGGGTAAGGGTGAAAGGGTAAGGGTAAAAGGGTAAATGGGTAACGGTAGAAGGGTAAATGGGTAAGGGTAGAAGGGTAAATGGGTAAGGGAAAAAGGGTAAATGGGTAAGGGTAAATGGGTAAGGGTAGAAGGGTAAATGGGTACGGGTAAAAGGGTAAGGGTAAAAGGGTAAATGGGTAAGGGTAAAAAGGTAAGTGGGTAAGGGTAAAAGGGTAAATGGGTAAGGGTAAAAGGGTAAATAGGTAAGGGTAAAAGGGTAAGGGTAAAAGGGTTCATAGGTAAGGGTAAAAGGGTAAATGGGTAAGGGTAGAAGGGTAAATGGGTAAGGGTAAAAGGGTAAATGGGTAAGGGTAAAAGGGTACGGGTAAAAGGGTAAAAAGGTTAGGGTAAAAGGGTAAATGGGTAAGGGTAGAAGGGTAAAAGGGTAAGGGTAAAAGGGTAAATGGGTAAGGGTAAAAGGGTAAATGGGTCAGGGTAAAAGGGTAAATGGGTAAGGGTAGAAGGGTAAATGGGTAAGGGTAAAAGGGTAAATGGGTAAGGGTAGAAGCGTAAATGGGTACGGGTAAAAGGGTAAATGGGTACGGGTAAAAGGGTAAATGGGTAAGGGTAAAAGGGTAAGTGGGTAAGGGTAAAAGGGTAAATGGGTAAGGGTAAAAGGGTAAATGGGTAAGGGTAAAAGGGTAAATGGATAAGGGTAGAAGGGTAAATGGGTAAGGGTAAAAGGGTAAATGGGTAAGGGTAAAAGGGTAAAAGGGTACGGGGAAAAGGGTAAAATGGTAAGGGTAAAAGGGTAAGGGTAGAAGGGTAAATGGGTAAGGGTAAAAGGGTAAATAGGTAAGGGTAAAAGGGTAAATGGGTAAGGGTAAAAGGGTAAATGGGTAAGGGTAGAAGGGTAAATGGGTAAGGGTAAAATGGTAAAAAGGGAAGGGTTAAAGGGTAAATGGATAGGGGTAAAAGGCTAAATGGGTAAGGGTAAAAGGGTACGGGTAAAAGGGTAAATGGGTAAGGGTAAAAGGGTAAATGGGTAAGGGTAAAAGGGTAAATGGGTAAGGGTAAAAGGGTACGGGTAAAAGGGTAAATGGGTAAGGGTAAAAGGGTAAAAGGTGAAGGGTGTAAGGGTAAATGGGTCAGGGTAAAAGGGTAAATGGATAGGGGTAAAAGGCTAAATGGGTAAGGGTAAAAGGGTACGGGTAAAAGGGTAAATGGGTAAGGGTAGAAGGGTAAATGGGTAAGGGTAAAAGGGTAAATGGGTAAGGGTAAAAGGGTAAATGGGTAAGGGTAGAAGGGTAAATGGGTAAGGGTAAAAGGGTAATTAGGTAAGGGTAAAAGGGTAAATGGGTAAGGGTAAAAGGGTAAATGGGTAAGGGTAGAAGGGTAAATGGGTAAGGGTAAAAGGGTAAAAAGGGAAGGGTTAAAGGGTAAATGGGTAAGGGTAAAAGGGTAAATGGATAGGGGTAAAAGGGTAAGGGTAAAAGGGTAAATGGGTAAGGGTAAAAGGGTAAGTGGGTAAGGGTAAAAGGGTAAATGGGTAAGGGTAGAAGGGTAAATGGGAAAGGGTAAAAGGGTAAATGGGTAAGGGTAAAAGGGTACGGGTAAAAGGGTAAATGGGTAAGGGTAAAAGGGTAAATGGGTAAGGGTAAAAAGGGTAAATGTGTCAGGGTAAAAGGGTAAAAGGGTAAGGGTAAAAGGGTAAATGGGTAAGGGTAGAAGGGTAAATGGGAAAGGGTAGAAGGGTAAATGGGTAAGGGTAAAAGGGTAAATGGGTCAGGGTCAAAGGGTAAAAGGGTAAGGGTAAAAGGGTAAATGGGTAAGGGTAGAAGGGTAAATGGGATAGGGTAAAAGGGTAAATGGGTAAGGGTAAAAGGGTACGGGTAAAAGGGTAAATGGGTAAGGGTAAAAGGGTAAATGGGTAAGGGTAAAAAGGGTAAATGGGTAAGGGTAGAAGGGTAAGTGGGTAAGGGTAAAAGGGTAAATGGGTAAGGGTAAAAGGGTAAATGGGTAAGGGTGAAAGGGTAAGGGTAAAAGGGTAAATGGGTAAGGGTAGAAGGGTAAATGGGTAAGAGTAGAAGGGTAAATGGGTAAGGGAAAAAGGGTAAATGGGTAAGGGTAAATGGGTAAGGGTAGAAGGGTAAATGGGTACGGGTAAAAGGGTAAGGGTAAAAGGGTAAATGGGTAAGGGTAAAAAGGTAAGTGGGTAAGGGTAAAAGGGTAAATGGGTAAGGGTAAAAGGGTAAATAGGTAAGGGTAAAGGGGTAAGGGTAAAAGGGTTCATAGGTAAGGGTAAAAGGGTAAATGGGAAAGGGTAGAAGGGTAAATGGGTAAGGGTAAAAGGGTAAATGGGTAAGGGTAAAAGGGTACGGGTAAAAGGGTAAAAAGGTTAGGGTAAAAGGGTAAATGGGTAAGGGTAAAAGGGTAAATGGGTAAGGGTAAAAGGGTAAATGGGTAAGGGTAGAAGGGTAAATGGGTAAGGGTAAAAGTGTAAATGGGTCAGGGTAAAAGGGTAAATGGGTAAGGGTAGAAGGGTAAATGGGTAAGGGTAAAAGGGTAAATGGGTAAGGGTAGAAGGGTAAATGGGTAAATGGGTACGGGTAAAAGGGTAAATGGGTAAGGGTAAAAGGGTAAGTGGGTAAGGGTAAAAGGGTAAATGGGTAAGGGTAAAAGGGTAAATGGGTAAGGGTAAAAGGGTAAATGGATAAGGGTAGAAGGGTAAATGGGTAAGGGTAAAAGGGTAAATGGGGAAGGGTAAAAGGGTAAAAGGGTACGGGGAAAAGGGTAAAATGGTAAGGGTAAAAGGGTAAGGGTAGAAGGGTAAATGGGTAAGGGTAAAAGGGTAAATAGGTAAGGGTAAAAGGGTAAATGGGTAAGGGTAAAAGGGTAAATGGGTAAGGGTAGAAGGGTAAATGGGTAAGGGTAAAAGGGTAAAAAGGGAAGGGTTAAAGGGTCAATGGGTCAGGGTAAAAGGGTAAATGGATAGGGGTAAAAGGCTAAATGGGTAAGGGTAGAAGGGTAAATGGGTAAGGGTAAAAGGGTAAATGGGTAAGGGTAAAAGGGTAAATGGGTAAGGGTAAAAGGGTACGGGTAAAAGGGTAAATGGGTAAGGGTAAAAGGGTAAAAGGTGAAGGGTGTAAGGGTAAATGGGTCAGGGTAAAAGGGTAAATGGATAGGGGTAAAAGGCTAAATGGGTAAGGGTAAAAGGGTACGGGTAAAAGGGTAAATGGGTAAGGGTAGAAGGGTAAATGGGTAAGGGTAAAAGGGTAAATGGGTAAGGGTAAAAGGGTAAATGGGTAAGGGTAAAAGGGTAAATGGGTAAGGATAGAAGGGTAAATGGGTAAGGGTAAAAGGGTAAATAGGTAAGGGAAAAAGGGTAAATGGGTAAGGGTAAAAGGGTAAATGGGTAAGGGTAGAAGGGTAAATGGGTAAGGGTAAAAGGGTAAAAAGGGAAGGGTTAAAGGGTAAATGGGTAAGGGTAAAAGGGTAAATGCATAGGGGTAAAAGGGTAAAAGGTGAAGGGTGTTAGGGTAAATGGGTAAGGGTAAAAGGGTAAATGGGTAAGGGTAGAAGGGTAAGTGGGTAAGGGTAGAAGGGTAAATGGGTAAGGGAAAAAGGGTAAATGGGTAAGGGTAAAAGGGTAAATGGGTAAGGGTAGAAGGGTAAATGGGTACGGGTAAAAGGGTAAGAGTAAAAGGGTAAGGGTAAAAGGGTAAGGGTAAAAGGGTAAATGGGTAAGGGTAAAAGGGTAAGGGTAAAAGGGTAAGGGTAAAAGGGTTAATGGGTAAGGGTAAAAGGGTAAATGGGTAAGGGTAGAAGGGTAAATGGGTAAGGGTAAAAGGGTAAATGGGTAAGGGTAAAAGGGTACGGGTAAAAGGGTAAATAGGTTAGGGTAAAAGGGTAAATGGGTAAGGGTAGAAGGGTAAAAGGGTAAGGGTAAAAGGGTAAATGGGTAAGGGTAGAAGGGTAAATGGGTAAGGGTAAAAGGGTCAGGGTTAAAGGGTAAATGGGTAAGGGAAAAAGGGTAAATGGGTAAGGGTAAAAGGGTAAATGGGTAAGGGTAGAAGGGTAAATGGGTACGGGTAAAAGGGTAAGGGTAAAAGGGTAAAGGGGTAAGGGTAAAAGGGTAAGTGGGTAAGGGTAAAAGGGTAAATGGGTAAGGGTAAAAGGGTAAGGGTAAAAGGGTAAGGGTAAAAGGGTTAATGGGTAGAAGGGTAAATGGGTAAGGGTAAAAGGGTAAATGGGTAAGGGTAAAAGGGTAAAAGGTGAAGGGTGTAAGGGTAAATGGGTAAGGGTAAAAGGGTAAATGGGTAAGGGTAAAAGGGTAAATTGGTAAGGGTAGAAGGGTAAATGGGTAAGGGTAAAAGGGTAATTAGGTAAGGGAAAAAGGGTAAATGGGTAAGGGTAAAAGGGTAAATGGGTAAGGGTAGAAGGGTAAATGGGTAAGGGTAAAAGGGTAAAAAGGGAAGGGTTAAAGGGTAAATGGGTAAGGGTAAAAGGGTAAATGGATAGGGGTAAAAGGGTAAGGGTAAAAGGGTAAATGGGTAAGGGTAAAAGGGTAAGTGGGTAAGGGTAAAAGGGTAAATGGGTAAGGGTAGAAGGGTAAGTGCGTAAGGGTAGAAGGGTAAATGGGTAAGGGAAAAAGGGTAAATGGGTAAGGGTAAAAGGGGTAAATGGGTAAGGGTAGAAGGGTAAATGGGTACGGGTAAAAGGGTAAGGGTAAAAGGGTAAATGGGTAAGGGTAAAAGGGTAAGTGGGTAAGGGTAAAAGGGTAAATGGGTAAGAGTAAAAGGGTAAATGGGTAAGGGTAAAAGGGGTAAGGGGTAAAAGGGTAAGGGTAAAAGGGTTAATGGGTAAGGGTAAAAGGGTAAATGGGTAAGGGTAGAAGGGGTAAATGGGTAAGGGTAAAAGGGTAAATGGGTAAGGGTAAAAGGGTACGGGTAAAAGGGGTAAATAGGTTAGGGGAAAAGGGTAAATGGGTAAGGGTAGAAGGGTAAAAGGGTAAGGGTAAAAGGGTAAATGGGTAAGGGTAGAAGGGTAAATGGGTAAGGGTAAAAGGGTAAATGGGGGTCAGGGTAAAAGTGTAAATGGGTAAGGGTAGAAGGGTAAATGGGTAAGGGTAAAAGGGTAAATGGGTAAGGGTAGAAGGGTAAATGGGTAAGGGTAGAAGGGGTAAATGGGTACGGGTAAAAGGGTAAGGGTAAAAGGGTAAATGGTTAAGTGTAAAAGGGTAAGTGGGTAAGGGTGTAAGTGTAAATGGGTAAGGTTAAAAGTGTAAATGTGTAAGGGTAAAAGGGTAAATGGTTAAGGGTAAAAGGGTAAATGGGTAAGGGTAAAAGGGTACGGGTAAAAGGGTAAATAGGTTAGGGTAAAAGGGTAAATGGGTAAGGGTAGAAGGGTAAAAGGGTAAGGGTAAAAGGGTAAATGGGTAAGGGTAGAAGGGTAAATGGGAAAGGGTTAGAAGGGTAAATGGGTAAGGGTAAAAGGGTAAATGGGTCAGGGTAAAAGGGTAAAAGGGTAAGGGTAAAAGGGTAAATGGGTAAGGGTAGAAGGGTAAATGGGAAAGGGTAAAAGGGTAAATGGGTAAGGGTAAAAGGGTACGGGTAAAAGGGTAAATGGGTAAGGGTAAAAGGGTAAATGGGTAAGGGTAAAAAGGGTAAATGTGTCAGGGTAAAAGGGTAAAAGGGTAAGGGTAAAAGGGTAAATGGGTAAGGGTAGAAGGGTAAATGGGAAAGGGTAGAAGGGTAAATGGGTAAGGGTAAAAGGGTAAATGGGTCAGGGTAAAAGGGTAAAAGGGAAAGGGTAAAAGGGGTAAATGGGTAAGGGTAGAAGGGTAAATGGGAAAGGGTAAAAGGGTAAATGGGTAAGGGTAAAAGGGTACGGGTAAAAGGGTAAATGGGTAAGGGTAAAAGGGTAAATGGGTAAGGGTAAAAAGGGTAAATGGGTAAGGGTAGAAGGGTAAGTGGGTAAGGGTAAAAGGGTAAATGGGTAAGGGTAAATGGGTGAGGGTAGAAGGGTAAATGGGTAAGGGTAAAAGGGTAAATGGGTGAGGGTAAAAGGGTACGGGGAAAAGGGTAAAAGGGTAAGGGTAAAAGGGTAAGGGTAGAAGGGTAAATGGGTAAGGGTAAAAGGGTAAATAGGTAAGGGTAAAAGGGTAAATGGGTAAGGGTAATAGGGTAAATGGGTAAGGGTAAAAGGGTAAATGGGTAAGGGTAAAAGGGTACGGGTAGAAGGGTAAATGGGTAAGGGTAAAAGGGTAAATGGGTCAGGGTAAAAGGGTAAAAGGGAAAGGGTAAAAGGGTAAATGGGTAAGGGTAGAAGGGTAAATGGGAAAGGGTAAAAGGGTAAATGGGTAAGGGTAAAAGGGTACGGGTAAAAGGGTAAATGGGTAAGGGTAAAAGGGTAAATGGGTAAGGGTAAAAAGGGTAAATGGGTAAGGGTAGAAGGGTAAGTGGGTAAGGGTAAAAGGGTAAATGGGTAAGGGTAAATGGGTGAGGGTAGAAGGGTAAATGGGTAAGGGTAAAAGGGTAAATGGGTGAGGGTAAAAGGGTACGGGGAAAAGGGTAAAAGGGTAAGGGTAAAAGGGTAAGGGTAGAAGGGTAAATGGGTAAGGGTAAAAGGGTAAATAGGTAAGGGTAAAAGGGTAAATGGGTAAGGGTAATAGGGTAAATGGGTAAGGGTAAAAGGGTAAATAGGGAAGGGTAAAAGGGTAAATGGGTAAGGGTAAAAGGGTACGGGTAAAAGGGTAAATGGGTAAGGGTAGAAGGGTAAATGGGAAAGGGTAAAAGGGTAAATAGGGAAGGGTAAAAGGGTAAATGGGTAAGGGTAAAAGGGTACGGGTAAAAGGATAAATGGGTAAGGGTAAAAGGGTAAAAGGTGAAGGGTGTAAGGGTAAATGGGTAAGGGTAAAAGGGTAAATGGGAAAGGGTAAAAGGGTAAATGGGTAGGGGTAAAAGGGTAAATGGGTAAGGGTAGAAGGGTAAATGGGTAAGGGCAGCAGGGTAAATGGGTAAGGGAAAAGGGTAAATGGGAAAGGGAAGAAGGGTAAATGGGTAAGGGTAAAAGGGTAAATGGGAAAGGGTAAATGGGGAAGGGTAAAAGGGTAAATGGGTAAGGGTAAAAGGGTACGGGTAAAAGGGTAAGGGTAAAAGGGTAAATGGGTAAAGGTAAAAGGGTAAAAGGGTAAGGGCAAAAAGGTAAATGGGTAAGGGTAAAAGGGTAAATGGGTAAGGGTAGAAGGGTAAAAGGGTAAGGGTAAAAGGGTAAATGGGTAAATGGGTAAAAGGGGAAGGGTAAAAGGGTAAATGGGTAAGGGTAAAAGGGTAAATGGGTAAATGGGTAAGGGTAAAAGGGTAAAGGTAAAAGGGTAATAGGGTAAGGGTAGAAGGGTAAATGGGTAAGGGTAAAAGGGTAAGGGTAAAAGGGTAAAAGGGTAAGGGTAAAAGGGTAAGGGTAAAAGGGTAAATGGGTAAGGGTAAAAGGGTAAGGGTAAAAGGGTAAAAGGGTAAGGGTAAAAGGGTAGATGGGTAAGGGTAAAAGGGTAAAAGGATAAGGGTAAAAGGGGAAATGGGTAAGGCTAGAAGGGTA
This sequence comes from Gymnothorax reevesii, assembly GCA_029721435.1. NCBI lineage: Eukaryota > Metazoa > Chordata > Actinopteri > Anguilliformes > Muraenidae > Gymnothorax > Gymnothorax reevesii. The sequence continues at coordinate 53,755 of JARABX010000206.1, forward strand.
AATGGGTAGTAAAGGGTAAATGGGTAAGGGTAAAAGGGTAAGGGTAAAAGGGTAAATGGGTAGGGGTAAAGGTAAAAGGGTAAAAGGGTAAAGGGGTAAGGGTAGAAGGGTAAATGGGTAAAAGGGTAAATGGGTAAGGGTAGAAGGGTAAATGGGTAAGGGTAAAAGGGTAAATGGGTAAGGGTAGAAGGGTAAAAGGGTAAGGGTAAAAGGGTAAATGGGTAAATGGGTAAAAGGGTAAAAGGGTAAATGGGTAAGGGTAAAAGGGTAAATGGATAAATGGGTAAGGGTAAAAGGGTAAAGGTAAAAGGGTAATAGGGTAAGGGTAGAAGGGTAAATGGGTAAGAGTAAAAGGGTAAGGGTAAAAGGGTAAAAGGGTAAGGGTAAAAGGGTAAGAGTAAAAGGGTAAATGGGTAAGGGTAAAAGGGTAAGGGTAAAAGGGTAAGGGTAAAAGGGTAGATGGGTAAGGGTAAAAGGGTAAAAGGATAAGGGTAAAAGGGTAAATGGGTAAGGCTAGAAGGGTAAATGGGTAAGGGTAAAAGGGTAAATGGTTAAAGGGAAAAAGGGAAAAGGTAAGGGAAAAAGGGAAAAGGGAAAGCGAAAAAGGGCTAGGGTAAAAGGGAAAGGGGAAAAAGGTGAAGGGTGTAAGGATAAAAGGGTAAACAGGTAGAAAGGTAAAAGGGTAAATGGGTAAATGGGTAAGGGTGAAAGGGTAAATGGGTAAGGGTAAATGGGTAAGGGTAAAAGGGTAAATGGGTAAGGGTCAAAGGGCAAATGGGTAAGGGTAAAAGGGTAAGGATAAAAGAATAAAAGGGTAAGGGTAAAATGGGAAGGGCAAAAGAGTTAGGGCAAAAGAGAAAGGGTAAAGGGTAAAAGGGTAAGGGTAAAAGGGTAAAGGTAAAAGGGTAAATGGGTAAGGGTAGAAGGGTAAATGGGTAAGGGTAAAAAGGGTAAATGGGTAAGGGTAAAAGGGTAAATGGGTCAGGGTAAAAGGGTAAATGGGTAAGGGTAAAAGGATAAAAGGGTAAATGGGTAAGGGTAAAAGGGTAAATGGGTAAGGGTAAAAGGGTAAATGGGAAAGGGTAAAAGGGCAAAAGGGTAAGGGCAAAAAGGTAAGGGTAACTTTAGAGATAGGGTTAGGGTTTAGGGATTAGGGCATAGGGATTCGGGCATATGGGTAAGGGGTCAGTATCGTTCCACTTTTCGATTTTGGGGTTCGCGATTTATGCAATTTTCCAGTTTTAGAGTTAGGGTTACGACATATGGGTCAGGGGTCAGTCGCGTTCCACTTTTTGATTTTGGGGTTCGTGATTTATGCAATTTTCCAGTTTTAGAGTTAGGGTTACGACATATGGGTAAGGGCTCAGTCGCGTTCCACTTTTCGATTTTGGGGTTTGCGATTTATGCAATTTTCCAGCTTTAGAGTTAGGGTTACGACATATGGGTAAGTGATTAGGGGTTACGGTTTATGGATTCGGACATAGGGGTTAGGGGTCAGTAGCGTTCCACTTTTCGATTTTGGGGTTCGCGATTTATGCAATTCTCCAGCTTTAGAGTTAGGGTTACGACATATGGGTAAGTGATTAGGGGTTACGGTTTAAGGATTCGGACATAGGGGTTAGGGGTCAGTAGCGTTCCACTTTTCGATTTTGGGGTTCGCGATTTATGCAATTTTCCAGCTTTAGAGTTAGGGTTACGACATATGGGTAAGTGATTAGGGGTTAGGGTTTTAGGATTCGGACATAGGGGTTAGGGGTCAGTAGCGTTCCCCTTTCCGATTTTGGGGTTTGCGATTTATGCAATTTTCCAGCTTTAGAGTTAGGGTTACGACATATAGGTAAGTGATTAGGGGTTAGGGTTTAGGGGTAAGTTGCCTGTAGCGTTGCAATTTAAGGTTTTTTGGGATAGTCATTTCTGTTATTTCCCAGCTTCAGAGTCATGGCTGGGGGGGGGGGTTAGAGTTAAGGTCTGGATCTATGCTTCTTGTATATGTTTTCAGTTTACAGTTTGTTTTAGGGTCAGGGCTATTGTTTGCATTTAGGGTTCGGGTATTCTTTTAGGGTTTAGGATCCATAATGTGAACATAACTTTCTTTAAGGTAGACAATATGGAACGCTTCACAAAATTGCATGTCATCCTTGCGCAGGGGCCAGGAGAAAAAGAGTAAGGGCAAAAGGGTGAGGGTGTAAGAGTAAGGGGAAAAAGGGGAAAAAAGGGTAAATGGGTAAGGGTAAAAGGGACATAGGTGAAGGGTGTCAGGATAAAAGGGTAGGGGTAAAAGGGTAAATGGGTAAGGCTAAAAGGGAAAAAAGGGAAAGGGGAAAAAGTGAAAAGGAAAAAGTGCAAGGGTAAATGGGTAAAGGTAAAAGGGTAAGGGTAAAAGGTGAAGGGTGTAAGGATAAAAGGGAAAAAGGGAAAGGGAAAAAGGGCAAAAAGGAAAAAGGGTAAAAGGGAGAAGGGTAAAAGGGAAAGGGAAATGGAAAAAGGGAAATGGAAAAGGTAAAAGGGAAAGGGTAAAAGGGCAAAAGGGGAAAAGGGAAAGGGCAAAAGGGGAAAAGGGAAAGGGTAAAAGGGAAAAAGGGAAGGGTAAAAGGAAAAAAGGGAAAAGGAAAAGGGTAAAAGGGCAAAGGGTAAAAGGGCAAAGGGAAAAAGGGAAAGGGGAAAAGGGCAAAAGGGAAAAAGGGAAAGGGCATAAGGGAAAAAGGGAAAGGGCAAAAGGGAAAAAAAGGGAAAGGGCAAAAGGGGAAAAAAGGGCAAAAGGGGAAAAAAGGGAAAGGGCAAAAGGGAAAGGGTAAAAGGGAAAGGGTAAAAGGGAAAAAGGGAAAAGGGAAAAGGGAAAAAGGGAAAAGGGAAAAAGGGAAAAAAGGGAAAGGGTAAAAGGGTAAGGGTAAAAGGTGAAGGGGGTAAGGATAAAAGGGTAAAAGGGTAAACGGGTAAGGGTAAAAGGTGAAGGGGTTAAGGATAAAAGGGTAAACGGGTAAGGGTAAAAGGGTAAACGGGTAAGGGTAAAAGGGTAAGGGTAGAAGGGTAAATGGGTATGGGTAGAAGGGTAAATGGGTAAGGGTAGAAGGGTAAATGGGTAAGGGTAGAAGGGTAAATGGGTATGGGTAGAAGGGTAAATGGGTAAGGGTAAAAGGGTAAGGGTAAAAGGGTAAGGGTAAAAGGGTAAATGGGTAAGGGTAAAAGGGTAAAGGTAAAAGGGTAAATGGTAGGGGTAGAAGGGTAAATGGGTAAGGGTAAAAGGGTAAATGGGTAAGGGTAGAAGGGTAAAAGGGTAAGGGTAGAAGGGTAAATGGGTAAGGATAAAAGGGTAAATGGGTAAGGGTAAAAGGGTAAATGGGTAAGGGTAAAAGTGTAAATGAGTAAGGGTAAAAGGGTAAGGGTAGAAGGGTAAATGGGTAAGGGTAAAAGGGTAAATGGGTAAGGGTAAAAGGCTAAAGGTAAAAGGGTAAATGGGTTAGGGTAAAAGGGTAAATGGGTAAGGGTAAATGGGTAAGGGTAAAAGGGCAAAAGGGTAAGGGCAAAAAGGTAAGGGTAACTTTAGAGATAGGGTTAGGGTTTAGGGATTAGGGCATAGGGATTCGGACATAGGGGTTAGGGGTCAGTAGCGTTCCCCTTTTTGATTTTGGGGTTTGCGATTTATGCAATTTTCCAGCTTTAGAGTTAGGGTTACGACATATAGGTAAGTGATTAGGGGTTAGGATTTAGGGGTAAGGTGCCTGTAGCGTTGCAATTTAAGGTGTTTTGGGATAGTCATTTCTGTTATTTCCCAGCTTCAGAGTCATGGCTGGGGGGGGTTAGAGTTAAGGTCTGGATCTATGCTTCTTGTATATGTTTTCAGTTTGTTTTAGGGTCAGGACTATTGTTTGCATTTAGGGTTTAGGATCCATAATGTGAACATAACTTTCTTTAAGGTAGACAATTTCGAATGCTTCACAAAATTGCATGTCATCCTTGCGCAGGGGCCAGGAGAAAAAGGGTAAGGGCAAAAGGGTGAGGGTGTAAGGGTTAGGGGAAAAAGGGGAAAAAAGGGTAAATGGGTAAGGGTAAAAGGGAAATAGATAAAAGGGAAAAAGGGAAAGGGAAAAAGGGCAAAAGGGAAAAAGGGGAAAGGGAAAAAGGGAAAAGGGAAAGGGAAAAAGGGGAAAGGGTGAAAGGGGAAAAGGGGAAAGGGGAAAAGGGGAAAAGGGGAAAGGGCAAAAGGGGAAAAGGGGAAAGGGCAAAAGGGGAAAAGGGCAAAAGGGAAAAAGGGAAAGGGCAAAAGGGAAAAAGAGAAGGGTAAAAGGGAAAGGGTAAAAGGGCAAAGGGAAAAGGGCAAAGGGAAAAAGGGCAAAGGGAAAAAGGGAAAGGGGAAAAGGGCAAAAGGGCAAAAGGGAAAGGGCATAGGGGAAAAAGGGAAAGGGCAAAAGGGGAAAAAAGGGAAAAGGCAAAAGGGGAAAAAAGGGAAAAGGCAAAAGGGGAAAAAAGGGAAAGGGCAAAAGGGAAAAAGGGAAAGGTAAAAGGGAAAAGGGCAAAGGGAAAAGGGCAAAGGGAAAAAGGGAAAGAGGAAAATGGGAAAGGGGAAAAGGGCAAAAGGGAAAAGGGGAAAGGGGAAAGGGCATAGGGGAAAAAGGGAAAGGGCAAAAGGGCAAAAGGGGAAAAAGGGAAAGGGCAAAAGGGAAAAAGGGAAAGGGCAAAAGGGAAAAAGAAAAGGGTAAAAGGGAAAGGGTAAAAGGGAAAGGGAAAAGGGCAAAGGGAAAAGGGCAAAGGGAAAAAGAGAAAGGGGAAAATGGGAAAGGGGAAAAGGGCAAAAGGGAAAAGGGGAAAGGGGAAAAGGGATGAGGGGAAAGGGGAAAAAGGCAAAGGGGAAAAGGGGAAAGGGCAAAAGGGAAAAGGGGAAAGGGGAGAAGGGAAAAAGGGAAAGGGTAAAAGGGTAAATGGGTAAGGGTAAAAGGGTACGGGTAAAAGGGTAAACGGGTAAGGGTAAAAGGTGAAGGGTGTAAGGGTAAAAGGGTAGAAGGGTAAATGGGTAAGGGTAGAAGGGTAAATGGGTAAAGGTAAAAAGGGTAAATGGGTAAGGGTAAAAGGGTAAGGGTGTAAGGGTAAAAGGGTAAGGGTAGAAGGGTAAAAGGGTAAGGGTAGAAGGGTAAATGGGTAAGGGTAGAAGGGTAAATGGGTAAGGGTAAAAAGGGTAAATGGGAAAGGGTATAAGGGTAAATGGGTAAGGGTAAAAGGGGAAGGTTAAAAAGGTAAGTGGGTAAGGGTAAAAGGGTAAATGGGTAAGGGTAAAAGGGTAAATGGGTAAGGGTGAAAGGGTACGGGTAAAAGGGTAAAAGGGTATGGGAAAAAGGGTAAAAGGGTAAGGGTAAAAGGGTAAATGGGAAAGGGTAAATGGGTAAGGGTAGAAGGGTAAATGGGTAAATGGGTAAAAGGGTATATGGGTAAGGGTAAAAGGGTAAATGGGTGAGGGTAAAAGGGTAAATGGGTTAGGGTAGAAGGGTAATGGGTAAGGGTAAAAGGGTAAATGGGTAAGGGTAAAAGGGTAAATGGGTAAGGGTAAAAGGGTAAAAGGGTAAGGGTAAAAGGGTAAATGGGTAAGGGTAAAAGGGTAAATGGGTTAGGGTAGAAGGGTAATGGGTAAGGGTAAAAGGGTAAATGGGTAAGGGTAAAAGGGTAAATGGGTAAGGGTAAATGGGTAAGGGTAAAAGGGTAAATGGGTAAGGGTAAAAGGGTAAATGGGTAAGGGTAAATGGGTAAAGGTAAAAGGGTAAGGGTAAAACGGTGAATGGGTAAGGGTAGAAGGGTAAATGGGTAAGGGTAAAAGGGTACGGGTAAAAGGTAGAATGGTAAGGGTAAAGAGTAAATGGGTAAGGGTAAAAGGGTAAAGGTAAAAGGGTAAATGGGTAAGGGTAGAAGGGTAAATGGGAAAGGGTAAAAGGGTAAATGGGTAAGGGTAAAAGGGTAAATGGGTAAGGGTAAAAGGGTAAAAGGGTAAGGGTAAAAGGGTAAGGGTAAAAGGGTAAAAAGGTAAGGGTAAAAGGGTAAATGGGTTAGGGTAAAAGGGTAAATGGGTAAGGGTAAAGGGGTAAATGGGTAAGGGTAAAAGGGCAAAAGGGTAAGGGCAAAAAGGTAAGGGTAACTTTAGAGATAGGGTTAGGGTTTAGGGATTAGGGCATAGGGATTCGGACATAGGGGTTAGGGGTCAGTAGCGTTCCCCTTTTTGATTTTGAGGTTTGCGATTTATGCAATTTTCCAGCTTTAGAGTTAGGGTTACGACATATAGGTAAGTGATTAGGGGTTAGGGTTTAGGGGTAAGGTGCCTGTAGCGTTGCAATTTAAGGTTTTTTGGGATAGTCATTTCTGTTATTTCCCAGCTTCAGAGTCATGGCTGGGGGGGGTTAGAGTTAAGGTCTGGATCTATGCTTCTTGTATATGTTTTCAGTTTACAGTTTGTTTTAGGGTCAGGACTATTGTTTGCATTTAGGGTTCGGGTATTCTTTTAGGGTTTAGGATCCATAATGTGAACATAACTTTCTTTCAGGTAGACAATATGGAATGCTTCACAAAATTGCATGTCATCCTTGCGCAGGGGCCAGGAGAAAAAGGGTAAGGGCAAAAGGGTGAGGGTGTAAGGGTAAGGGGAAAAAGAGGAAAAAAGGGTAAATGGGTAAGGGTAAAAGGGAAATAGATAAAAGGGAAAAAGGGAAAGGGAAAAAGGGCAAAAGGGAAAAAGGGCAAAAGGGAAAAGGGAAAAAAGGGGAAAGGGAAAAAGGGGAAAGGGAAAGGGAAATGGTAAAAGGGGAAAAGGGGAAAGGGCAAAAGGGCAAAAGGGGAAAAGGGGAAAGGGCAAAAGGGCAAAAGAGAAAGGGCAAAAGGGAAAAAGGGAAAGGGCAAAGGGGAAAAAGGGAAAGAGCAAAAGGGAAAAGGGAAAGGGCAAAAGGGAAAAAGGGAAGGGTGAAAGGGAAAGGGTAAAATGGCAAAGGGAAAAGGGCAAAGGGAAAAAGGGCAAAGGGAAAAAGGGAGGGGGAAAAAGGGAAAGGGGAAAAAGGGCAAAAGGGAAAAGGGGAAAGGGCAAAAGGGAAAAGGGGAAAGGGCATAGGGGAAAAAGGGAAAGGGCAAAAGGGAAAAAAGGGAAAGGCAAAAGGGGAAAAAAGGGAAAGGGCAAAAGGGAAAAAGGGAAAGGGCAAAAGGGAAAAAGGGAAGGGTAAAAGGGAAAGGGAAAAGGGCAAAGGGAAAAGGGCAAAAGGAAAAGGGCAAAGGAAAAAAGGGAAAGGGGAAAATGGGAAAGGGGAAAAGGGCAAAAGGGAAAAGGGGAAAGGGGAAAAAGGGAAAAGGGGGAAGGGGAAAAAGGGAAAGGGGAAAAGGGCAAAAGGGAAAAGGGGAAAGGGCAAAAGGTGAAGGGGGTAAGGGTAAAAGGGTACGGGTAAAAGGGTAAATGGGTAAGGGTAAAAGGTGAAGGGTGTAAGGGTAAAAGGTGAAGGGTGTAAGGGTAAAAGGGTAGAAGGGTAAATGGGTAAGGGTAAAAGGGTAAAGGTAAAAAGGGTAAATGGGTAAGGGTAAAAGGGTAAGGGTGTAAGGGTAAGAGGGTAAGGGTAGAAGGGTAAATGGGTAAGGGTAGAAGGGTAAATGGGTCAGGGTAAAAAGGGTAAATGGGTAAGGGTAAAAAGGGTAAATGGGAAAGGGTATAAGGATAAATGGGTAAGGGTAAAAGGGTAAGGGTAAAAAGGTAAGGGTAAAAAGGTAAGTGGGTAAGGGTAAAAAGGTAAATGGGTAAGGGTAAAAGGGTAAATGGGTAAGGGTAAAAGGGTACGGGTAAAAGGGTAAAAGAGTACGGGAAAATGGGTAAAAGGGTAAGGGTAAAAGGGTAAATGGGGAAGGGTAAATGGGTAAGGGTAAATGGGTAAGGGTAAATGGGTAAAAGGGTATATGGGTAAGGGTAAAAGGGTAAATGGGTAAAAGGGTATATGGGTAAGGGTAAAAGGGTAGGGGAAGGGTAAAAGGGTAAATGGGTAAAAGGGTATATGGGTAAGGGTAAAAGGGTAAATGGGTAAGGGTAAAAGGGTACGGGTAAAAGGGTAAAAGAGTACAGGAAAATGGGTAAAAGGGTAAGGGTAAAAGGGTAAATGGGGAAGGGTAAATTGGTAAGGGTAAATGGGTAAGGGTAAATGGGTAAAAGGGTATATGGGTAAGGGTAAAAGGGTAAATGGGTAAAAGGGTATATGGGTAAGGGTAAAAGGGTAGGGGAAGGGTAAAAGGGTAAATGGGTAAAAGGGTATATGGGTAAGGGTAAAAGGGTAAATGGGTAAGGGTAGAAAGGTAAATGGGTAAGGGTAAAAGGGTAAAAGGGTAGGGGTAAAAGGGTAAATGGGTAAGGGTAAAAGGGTAAATGGGTAAGGGTAAAAGGATAAGGGTAAAAGGGGAAGGGTAAAAGGGTAAATGGGTAAGGGTAAAAGGGTACGGGTAAAAGGGTACGGGAAAAAGGGTAAAAGGGTAAGGGTAAAAGGGTAAATGGGTAAGGGTAAAAGGGTAAATGGGTAAGGGTAAAAGGGTAAATGGGTAAAAGGGTAAAAGGGTCAGGGTAAAAGGGTAAAGGGGTAACGGTAAATGGGTAAAGGTAAAAGGGTAAAAGGGTAAGGGTAAAAGGGTAAATGGGTAAATGGGTAAAAGGGTAAATGGGTAAGGGTAAAAGGGTAAAGGGGTAACGGTAAATGGGTAAAGGTAAAAGGGTAAAAGGGTAAGGGTAAAAGGGTAAATGGGTAAGGGTAAAAGGGTAAGGGTAAAAGGGTAAAGGGGTAAGGGTAAATGGGTAAAGGTAAAAGGGTAAGAGGATAAGGGTAAAACGGTGAATGGGTAAGGGTAGAAGGGTAAATGGGTAAGGGTAAAAGGGTAAATGGGTAAGGGTAAAAGGGTAAAGGTAAAAGGGTAAAAGGGAAAGGGTGAAAGGGTAAATGGGTAAAGGTAAAAGGGTAAAAGGGTAAGGGTAAAACGGTGAATGGGTAAGGGTAGAAGGGTAAATGGGGAAGGGTAAAAGGGTAAAGGTAAAAGGGTAAAAGGGTAAGGGTAGAAGGGAAAATGGGTAAGGGTAAAAGGGTAAAGGTAAAAGGGTAAATGGGTAGGGGGAGAAGGGTAAAAGGGTAAGGGTAAAAGGGTAAATGGGTAAAGGTAGAAGGGTAAAAGGGTAAGGGTAGAAGGGTAAATGGGTAAGGGTAAAAGAGTAAATGGGTAAGGGTAAAAGGGTAAAAGGTGAAGGGTGTAAGGGTAAGGGTAGAAGGGTAAAAGGGTAAGGGTAGAAGGGGAAATGCGAAAGGGAAAAAGGGAAAAAGGGAAAGGGTAAAAGGGTAAATGGGTACGGGTAAAAGGGTAAATGGGTAAGGGTAAAAAGGTAAAGGTAAAAGGGTAAATGGGTAAGGGTAGAAGGGTAAATGGGTAAGGGTAAAAGGGTAAATGGGTAAGGGTAAAAGGGTAAAGGTAAAAGGGTAAATGGGTAAGGGTAAAAGGGTAAATGGGAAAGGGTAAAAGGGCAAATGGGAAAGGGTAAAAGGGTAAATGGGTAAGGGTAAAAGGGCAAAAGGGGAAGGGCAAAAAGGTAAGGGTAACTTTAGAGATAGGGTTAGGGTTTAGGGATTAGGGCATAGGGATTCGGGCATATGGGTAAGGGGTCAGTAGCGTTCCCCTTTTCGATTTTGGGGTTTGCGATTTATGCAATTTTCCAGCTTTAGAGTTAGGGTAACGACATATGGGTAAGTGATTAGGGTTTTGGGATTCGGGCATAGGGGTTATGGGGCAGTAGCGTTCCACTTTACGATTTTGGGGTTCGCGATTTATGCAATTTTCCAGCTTTAGAGTTAGGGTTACGACATATGGGTAAATGATTAGGGGTTACGGTTTAAGGATTCGGACATAGGGGTTATGGGGCAGTAGCGTTCCACTTTACGATTTTGGGGTTCGCGATTTATGCAATTTTCCAGCTTTAGAGTTAGGGTTACGACATATGGGTAAGTGATTAGGGTTTAGGGATTCGGACATAGGGGTTAGGGGTCAGTATCGTTCCACTTTTCGATTTTGGGGTTCGCGATTTATGCAATTTTCCAGCTTTTGAGTTAGGGTTACGACATATGGGTCAGGGGTCAGTCGCGTTCCACTTTTTGATTTTGGGGTTTGCGATTAATGCAATTTTCCAGCTTTAGAGTTAGGGTTACGACATATGGGTAAGGGCTCAGTCGCGTTCCACTTTTTGATTTTGGGGTTTGCGATTTATGCAATTTTCCAGCTTTAGAGTTAGGGTTACGACATATGGGTAAGTGATTGGGGTGAGGGTTTAAGGATTCGGACATAGGGGTTAGGGGTCAGTAGCGTTCCCCTTTTCGATTTTGGGGTTTGCGATTTATGCAATTTTCCAGCTTTAGAGTTAGGGTTACGACATATGGGTAAGGGCTCAGTCGCGTTCCACTTTTCGATTTTGGGGTTTGCGATTTATGCAATTTTCCAGCTTTAGAGTTAGGGTTACGACATATGGGTAAGTGACTAGGGTTTAGGGATTCGGGCATAGGGGTTATGGGGCAGTAGCGTTCCACTTTTCGATTTTGGGGTTCGCGATTTATGCAATTTTCCAGCTTTAGAGTTAGGGTTACGACATATGGGTAAGTGATTAGGGTTTAGGGATTCGGGCATAGGGGTTGTGGGGCAGTAGCGTTCCACTTTTCGATTATGGGGTTCGCGATTTATGCAATTTTCCAGCTTTAGAGTTAGGGTTACGACATATGGGTAAGTGATTAGGGGTTCCGGTTTAAGGATTCGGACATAGGGGTTAGGGGTCAGTAGCGTTCCACTTTTCGATTTTGGGGTTCGCGATTTATGCAATTTTCCAGCTTTAGAGTTAGGGTTACGACATATGGGTAAGTGATTAGGGTTTAGGGATTCGGACATAGGGGTTAGGGGTCAGTAGCGTTCCACTTTTCGATTTTGGGGTTCGCGATTTATGCAATTTTCCAGCTTTAGAGTTAGGCTTACGACATATGGGTAAGTGATTAGGGGTTAGGGTTTAAGGATTCGGACATAGGGGTTAGGGGTCAGTAGCATTCCCCTTTTCGATTTTGGGGTTTGCGATTTATGCAATTTTACAGCTTTAGAGTTAGGGTTACGACATATGGGTAAGGGCTCAGTCGCGTTCCACTTTTCGATTTTGGTATTTTGCGATTTATGCAATTTTCCAGCTTTAGAGTTAGGGTTACGACATATGGGTAAGTGATTAGGGGTTAGGGTTTAAGGATTCGGACATAGGGGTTAGGGGTCAGTAGCGTTCCCCTTTTCGATTTTGGGGTTTGCGATTTATGCAATTTTCCAGCTTTAGAGTTAGGGTTACGACATATAGGTAAGTGATTAGGGGTTAGGGTTTAGGGGTAAGGTGCCTGTAGCGTTGCAATTTAAGGTTTTTTGGGATAGACATTTCTGTTATTTCCCAGCTTCAGAGTCATGGCTGGGGGGGGGGTTAGAGTTAAGGTCTGGATCTATGCTTCTTGTATATGTTTTCAGTTTACAGTTTGTTTTAGGGTCAGGGCTATTGTTTGCATTTAGGGTTAGGGTATTCTTTTAGGGTTTAGGATCCATAATGTGAACATAACTTTCTTTAAGGTAGACAATATGGAACGCTTCACAAAATTGCATCTCATCCTTGCGCAGGGGCCAGGAGAAAAAGGGTAAAGGCAAAAGAGTGAGGGTGTAAGGGTAAGGGTAAGGGGAAAAAAGGGTAAATGGGTAAGGGTAAAAGGGAAATAGGTGAAGGGTGTCAGGATAAAAGGGTAAGGGTAAAAGGGTAAATGGGTAAGGGTAAAAGGGAAAAAGGGAAAAGGGTAAGGGAAAGGGTAAAAGGGCAAAAGGGAAAGGGGAAAAAGGGAAAAGGAAAAAGGGCAAGGGTAAATGGGTAAAGGTAAAAGGGTAAGGGTAAAAGGGTAAGGGTGTAAGGATAAAAGGGAAAAAGGGAAAGGGAAAAAGGGCAAAAAGGAAAAAGGGTAAAAGGGAAAGGGTAAAAGGGAAAGGGCGAAAGGGCAAAAGGGAAAGGGAAATGGAAAAAGGGAAATGGAAAAGGTAAAAGGGAAAGGGTAAAAGGAGAAAAGGGAAAAGGGAAAGGGTAAAAGGGAAAGGGCAAAAGGGGAAAAGGGAAGGGTAAAAGGGAAGGGTAAAAGGGAAAGGGTAAAAGGGAAAAAGGGAAAAGGAAAAGGGTAAAAGGGCAAAGGGAAAAGGGGAAAGGGGAAAAGGGAAAAGGGGAAAGGGGCAAAAGGGAAAAAGGGAAAGGGCAAAAGGGAAAAAAAGGGAAAGGGCAAAAGGGGAAAAAAAGAAAAAGGGCAAAAGGGAAAACGGGAAAGGGTAAAAGGGAAAAAGGGAAAAAGGAAAAAGGGAAAAAGGAAAAAGGGAAAAGGGAAAAAGGGAAAAAGGGAAAGGGAAAAAAGGGAAAAGGAAAACAGGGAAAGGGGAAAGGGTAAGGGTAAAAGGTGAAGGGGGTAAGGATAAAAGGGTAAAAGGGTAAACGGGTAAGGGTAAAAGGTGAAGGGTGTAAGGGTAAAAGGGTAGAAGGGTAAACGGGTAAGGGTAAAAGGGTAAACAAGTAAGGCTAGAAGGGAAAATGGGTAAGGGTAGAAGGGTAAATGGGTAAGGGTAAAAAGGGTAAATGGGAAAGGGTAAAAAGGGTAAGGGTGTAAGGGTAAAAGGGTAAGGGTAGAAGGGTAAATGGGTATGGGTAGAAGGGTAAATGGGTAAGGGTAAAAAAGGTAAATGGGTAAGGGTAAAAAGGGTAAATGGGTAAGGGTAAAAAGGGTAAAATGGGTAAGGGTAAATGGGTAAGGGTAAAAGGGTAAGGGTAAAAGGGTAAATGGGCAAGGGTAAAAGGGAAAAAGGGTAAGGGAAAAAGGGTAAATGGGTAAGGGTAAAAGGGCAAATGGCTAAGGGTAAAAAGAGTAAATGGGTAAGGGTAGAAGGGTAAAAGGGTAAGGGTAAAAGGGTAAATGGGTAAGGGTAAAAGGGCAAAGGTAAAAGGGTAATAGGTGAAGGGTGTAAGGGTAAATGGGAAAGGGTAGAAGGGTAAATGGGTGAGGGTAGAAGGGTAAATGGGTAAGGGTAAAAAGGGTAAAATGGGTCAGGGTAAATGGGTAAGGGTAAAAGGGAAAATGGGTAAGGGTAAAAGGGCAAAGGTAAAAGGGTAAAAGGTGAAGGGTGTAAGGGTAAATGGGTAAGGGTAGAAGGGTAAATGGGTAAGGGTAAAAAGGGTAAATGGGTAAGGGTAAAAAGGGTAAAATGGGTAAGGGTAAATGGGTAAGGGTAAAAGGGCAAAGGTAAAAGGTGAAGGGTGTAAGGGTAAATGGGAAAGGGTAAAAGGGTAAAAGGGTAGAAGGTTAAATGGGTAAGGGTAGAAGGGTAAATGGGTAAGGGTAAAGGGGTAAATGGGTAAGAGTAAAAGGGTACGGGTAAAAGGGAAAGGGTAAAAGGGTAAATGGGTAAGGGTAAAAGGGCAAAGGTAAAAGGGTAAAAGGGTAAGGGTAAAAGGGTAAATGCGTAAGGGTAAAAGGGTAGAAGGGTAAATGGGTAAGGGGAGAAGGGTAAATGGGTAAGGGTAGAAGGGGTAAATGGGTAAGGCAATCAGGGCAAAAGGGTAAGGGTAAATGGGTAAGGGTTAAAGGGTAGAAGGGTAAAAGGGTAAGGGTAGAAGGGTAAAAGGGTAAGGGTAAAGGGGTAAATGGGTAAGGCAATAAGGGTAAAAGGGACAGGGGAAAAAGGGAAAGGGTAAAAGGGAAAATGGGAAAGGGAAAGGGTAAAAGGGTAAAAAGGAAAGGAAAAAGGGAAAGGGAAAAGGGTAAAATGGAAAGGGAAAAGGGAAAGGGTAAAATGGAAAGGGAAAAGGAAAGGGTAAAAGGGAAAGGGTGAAAGGGTAAAAGGGAAAAGGGGAAAAAGGGAAAAGGGAAAAAGGGAAAGGGCAACAGGGAAAGGGCAAAAGGGTAAAGGGAAAGGGTAAATGGGAAAGGGCAAAAGGGTAAGGGCAAAAGGGAAAGGGCAAATGGGTAAGGGTAAAAGGGCAAATGGGAAAGGGCAAAAGGGAAAGGGCAAAAGGGTTAGGGCAAAAGGGCAAAAGGGAAAGGGCAAATGGGTAAGGGTAAAAGGGCAAAGGTAAAAGGGTAAAAGGTGAAGGGTGTAAGGGTAAATGGGTCAGGGTAAAAGGGTAAATGGGTAAGGGTAAAGGGGTAAATGGGTAAGGGTAAAAGGGCAAAAGGGTAAGGGTAAAAAGGTAAGGGTAACTTTAGAGATAGGGTTAGGGTTTAGGGATTAGGGCATAGGGATTCGGGCATATGGGGAAGGGGTCAGTATCGTTCCACTTTTCGATTTTGGGGTTCGCGATTTATGCAATTTTCCAGCTTTAGAGTTAGGGTTACGACATATGGGTAAGGGCTCAGTCGCGTTTCACTTTTCGATTTTGAGGTTTGCGATTCATTCAATTTTCCAGCTTTAGAGTTAGGGTTACGACATATGGGTAAGTGATTAGGGGTGAGGGTTTAAGGATTCGGACATAGGGGTTAGGGGTCAGTAGCGTTCCACTTTTCGATTTTGGGGTTTGCGATTTATGCAATTTTTCAGCTTTAGAGTTAGGGTTACGACATATGGGTAAGGGCTCAGTCGCGTTCCACTTTTCGATTTTGGGGTTTGCGATTTATGCAATTTTCCAGCTTTAGAGTTAGGGTTCCGACATATGGGTAAGTGATTAGGGGTTACGGTTTAAGGATTCGGACATAGGGGTTAGGGGTCAGTAGCGTTCCACTTTTCGATTTTGGGGTTCGCGATTTATGCAATTTTCCAGCTTTAGAGTTAGGGTTACGACATATGGGTAAGTGATTAGGGTTTAGGGATTCGGACATAGGGGTTAGGGGTCAGTATCGTTCCACTTTTCGATTTTGGGGTTCGCGATTTATGCAATTTTCCAGCTTTAGAGTTAGGGTTACGACATATGGGTCAGGGGTCAGTCGCGTTCCACTTTTTGATTTTGGGGTTTGCGATTAATGCAATTTTCCAGCTTTAGAGTTAGGGTTACGACATATGGGTAAGGGCTCAGTCGCGTTCCACTTTTTGATTTTGGGGTTTGCGATTTATGCAGTTTTCCAGCTTTAGAGTTAGGGTTACGACATATGGGAAAGTGATAAGGGGTGAGGGTTTAAGGATTCGGACATAGGGGTTAGGGCTCAGTCGCGTTCCACTTTTCGATTTTGGGGTTTGCGATTTATGCAATTTTCCAGCTTTAGAGTTAGGGTTACGACATATGGGTAAGTGATTAGGGTTTAGGGATTCGGGCATAGGGGTTAAGGGGCAGTAACGTTCCACTTTCCGATTTTGGGGTTCGCGATTTATGCAATTTTCCAGCTTTAGAGTTAGGGTTACGACATATGGGTAAGTGATTAGGGGTTACGGTTTAAGGATTCAGACATAAGGGTTAGGGGTCAGTCGCGTTCCACTTTTCGATTTTGGGGTTCGCGATTTATGCAATTTTCCAGCTTTAGAGTTAGGGTTACGACATATGGGTAAGTGATTAGGGTTTAGGGATTCGGACATAGGGGTTAGGGGTCAGTAGCGTTCCACTTTTCGATTTTGGGGTTCGCGATTTATGCAATTTTCCAGCTTTAGAGTTAGGGTTACGACATATGGGTAAGTGATTAGGGGTTAGGGTTTAAGGATTCGGACATAGGGGTTAGGGGTCAGTAGCATTCCCCTTTTCGATTTTGGGGTTTGCGATTTATGCAATTTTACAGCTTTAGAGTTAGGGTTACGACATAAGGGTAAGGGCTCAGTCGCGTTCCACTTTTCGATTTTGGGGTTTGCGATTTATGCAATTTTCCAGCTTTAGAGTTAGGGTTACGACATATGGGTAAGTGATTAGGGTTTAGGGATTCGGGCATAGGGGTTGTGGGGCAGTAGCGTTCCACTTTTCGATTTTGGGGTTCGCGATTTATGCAATTTTCCAGCTTTAGAGTTAGGGTTACGACATATGGGTAAGTGATTAGGGGTTAGGGTTTAAGGATTCGGCTATAGGGGTCAGTAGCGTTCCCCTTTTTCGATTTTGGGGTTTGCGATTTATGCAATTTTCCAGCTTTAGAGTCATGGCTGGGGGGGGGGGTTAGAGTTAAGGTCTGGATCTATGCTTCTTGTATATGTTTTCAGTTTACAGTTTGTTTTAGGGTCAGGGCTATTGTTTGCATTTAGGGTTAGGGTATTCTTTTAGGGTTTAGGATCCATAATGTGAACATAACTTTCTTTAAGGTAGACAATATGGAACGCTTCACAAAATTGCATGTCATCCTTGCGCAGGCGCCAGGAGAAAAAGGGTAAGGGCAAAAGGGTGAGGGTGTAAGGGTAAGGGTAAGGGGAAAAAAAGGGTAAATGGGTAAGGGTTAAAGGGAAATAGGTGAAGGGTGTCAGGATAAAAGGGTAAGGATAAAAGGGTAAATGGGAAAGGGTAAAAGGGTAAAAGGGCAAGGGTAAATGGGTAAAGGAAAAAGGGTAAGGGTAAAAGGGTAAGGGTGTAAGGATAAAAGGGAAAAAGGGAAAGGGAAAAAGGGCAAAAAGGAAAAAGGGTAAAAGGGAAAGGGGCGAAAGGGCAAAAGGGAAAGGGAAATGGAAAAAGGGAAATGGAAAAGGTAAAAGGGAAAGGGTAAAAGGGCAAAAGGGGAAAAGGGAAAGGGCAAAAGGGGAAAAGGGAAGGGTAAAAGGGAAAGGGTAAAAGGGAAAAAGGGAAAAGGAAAAGGGTAAAAGGGCAAAGGGGAAAGGGGAAAAGGGCAAAAGGGAAAAAGGAAAGGGCAAAAGGGAAAAAAAGGGAAAGGGCAAAAGGGGAAAAAAACGGAAAGGGCAAAAGGGCAAAAGGGGAAAAAGGGAAAGGGTAAAAGGGAAAAGGTAAAAGGGAAAAAGGAAAAAGGGAAAAGGGAAAAAGGGAAAAAGGGAAAGGGAAAAAAGGGAAAGGAAAAAAGGGAAAGGGGAAAGGGTAAGGGTAAAAGGTGAAGGGGGTAAGGATAAAAGGGTAAAAGGGTAAACGGGTCAGGGTAAAAGGTGAAGGGTGTAAGGGTAAAAGGGTAGAAGGGTAAACAAGTAAGGGTAGAAGGGTAAATGGGTAAGGGTAGAAGGGTAAATGGGTAAGGGTAAAAAGGGTAAATGGGTAAGGGTAGAAGGGTAAATGGGTAAGGGTAGAAGGGTAAATGGGTAAGGGTAAAAGGGTAAACGGGTAAGGGTAAAAGGTGAAGGGTGTAAGGGTAAAAGGGTAAGGGTAAAAGGGTAAACGGGTAAGGGTAGAAGGGTAAATGGGTAAGGGTAAAAAGGGTAAATCGGTAAGGGTAAAAGGGTAAATGGGTAAGGGTAGAAGGGTAAATGGGTAAGGGTAGAAGGGTAAATGGGTAAGGGTAAATGGGTAAGGGTAAAAGGGTAAATGGGTAAGGGTAAAAGGGTAAGGGTAAAAGGGTAAATGGGTAAGGGTAAAAGGGCAAAGGTAAAAGGGTAAAAGGGTAAAAGGTGAAGGGTAAATGGGTAAGGGTAAAAGGGTAAATGGGTAAGGGTAAAAAGGGTAAATGGGTAAGGGTAGAAGGGTAAATGGGTAAGGGTAGAAGGGTAAATGGGTAAGGGTAGAAGGGTAAAAGGGTAAGGGTAGAAGGGTAAAAGGGTAAGGGTAAAAGGGTAAATGGGTAAGGGTAAAAGGGCAAAGGTAAAAGGGTAAAAGGGTAAACGGTGAAGGGTGTAAGGGTAAATGGGTAAGGGTAGAAGGATAAATGGGTAAGGGTAGAAGGGTAAATGGGTAAGGGTAAAAAGGGTAAATGGGAAAGGGTAAAAAGGGTAAAATGGGTAAGGGTAAATGGGTAAGGGTAAAAGGGAAAATGGGTAAGGGTAAAAGGGCAAAGGTAAAAGGGTAAAAGGTGAAGGGTGTAAGGGTAAATGGGTAAGGGTAGAAGGGTAAATGGGTAAGGGTAAAAAGGGTAAATGGGTAAGGGTAAAAAGGGTAAAATGGGTAAGGGTAAATGGGTAAGGGTAAATGGTTAAAGGTAAAAGGGTAAAAGGTGAAGGGTGTCAGGGTAAATGGGAAAGGGTAAATGGGTAAGGGTAAAAGGGTAAATGGGTAAGGGTAAAAGGGCAAAGGTAAAAGGGTAAAAGGGTAAAAGGTGAAGGGTGTAAGGGTAAATGGGTAAGGGTAGTAGGGTAAATGGGTAAGGGTAGAAGGGTAAATGGGTAAGGGTAGAAGGGTAAATGGGTAAGATTGAAAAGGGTAAATGGGAAAGGGTAAAAAGGGTAAAATGGGTAAGGGTAAATGGGTAAGGGTAAAAGGGAAAATGGGTAAGGGTAAAAGGGCAAAGGTAAAAGGGTAAAAGGTGAAGGGTGTAAGGGTAAATGGGTAAGGGTAGAAGGGTAAATGGGTAAGGGTAAAAAGGGTAAATGGGTAAGGGTAAAAAGGGTAAAATGGGTAAGGGTAAATGGTTAAGGGTAAAAGGGCAAAGGTAAAAGGGTAAAAGGTGAAGGGTGTAAGGGTAAATGGGAAAGGGTAAATGGGTAAGGGTAAAAGGGTAAATGGGTAAGGGTAAAAGGGTAAATGGGTAAGGGTAAAAGGGTAGAAGGGTAAATGGGTAAGGGCAGAAGGGTAAATGGGTAAGGGTAGAAGGGTAAATGGGTAAGGCAATAAGGGCAAAAGGGTAAGGGTAAATGGGTAAAAGGGTAAGGGTAGAGGGGTAAAAGGGTAAGGGTAGAAGGGTAAATGGGTAAGGGTAGAAGGGTAAATGGGTAAGGGGAAAGGGGTAAATGGGTAAGGCAATTAGGGTAAAAGGGACAGGGGAAAAAGGGAAAGGGTAAAAGGGAAAAAGGGAAAGGGTAAAAGGGAAAAGGGAAAGGGTAAAAGGGAAAGGGAAAAAGGGAAAGGAAAGGGAAAGGGTAAAAAGGAAAGGAAAAAGGCAAAGGGAAAAGGGTAAAATGGAAAGGGAAAAGGGAAAGGGTAAAATGGAAAGGGAAAAAGGGAAAGGGTAAAAATGGAAAGGGAAAAAGGGTAAAAAGGAAAGGAAAAAGGGAAAGGGTAAAAAGGAAAGGAAAAAGGGAAAGGGTAAAAGGGAAAGGGTAAATGGGAAAGGGCAAAAGGGAAATTGTGAATGGGAAAGGGCAAATGGGTTCGGGTAAAAGGGCAAATGGGAAAGGGCAAAAGGGAAAGGGCAAAAGGGAAAGGGCAAAAGGGAAAGGGCAAAAGGGCAAAAGGGAAAGGGAAAAAGGGTGAAAGGGAAAGGGAAAAAGGGCAAAAGGGAAAGGGAAAAAGGGCAAAAGGGAAAGGGAAAATGGGTAAGGGTAAAAGGGCAAAAGGGAAAGGGCAAAAGGGCAAAAGGGAAAGGGAAAAAGGGTAAAAGGGAAAGGGAAAAAGGGTAAGGGCAAAAGGGAAATGGCAAATGGGTAAGGGCAAAAGGGAAAGGGCAAATGGGTAAGGGTAAAAGGGCAAAAGGGAAAGGGCAAATGGGTAAGGGGGAAAGGGCAAAAGGGCAAAAGGGAAAGGGAAAAAGGGTGAAAGGGAAAGGGAAAAAGGTTAAATGGGTAAGGGTAAAAGGGTAAGGGTAAAAGGGTAAAGGTAAAAGGGTACGGGAAAAAGGGTAAAAGGATAAGGGTAAAAGGGTAAAAGGGTAAATGGGTAAGGGTAAAAGGGTAAATGGGTAAGGGTAAAAGGGTAAATGGGTCAGGGTAGAAGGGTAAATGGGAAAGGGTAAAAGGGTAAATGGGTAAGGGTAAAAGGGTAAATGGGTAAGGGTAAAAGGGCAAAGGTAAAAGGGTAAAAGGGTAAAAGGTGAAGGGTGTAAGGGTAAATGGGTAAGGGTAGAAGGGTAAATGGGTAAGGGTAAAAAGGGTAAATGGGAAAGGGTAAAAAGGGTAAAATGGGTAAGGGTAAATGGGTAAGGGTAAAAGGGAAAATGGGTAAGGGTAAAAGGGCAAAGGTAAAAGGGTAAAAGGTGAAGGGTGTAAGGGTAAATGGGTTAGGGTAGAAGGGTAAATGGGTAAGGGTAAAAAGGGTAAATAGGTAAGGGTAAAAAGGGTAAAATGGGTAAGGGTAAATGGGTAAGGGTAAATGGTTTAGGGTAAAAGGGCAAAAGTAAAAGGGTAAAAGGTGAAGGGTGTAAGGGTAAATGGGAAAGGGTAAATGGGTAAGGGTAAAAGGGTAAATGGTTAAGGGTAAAAGGGTAAATGGGTAAGGGTAAAAGGGCAGAAGGGTAAATGGGTAAGGGCAGAAGGGTAAATGGGTAAGGGTAGAAGGGTAAATGGGTAAGGCAATAAGGGCAAAAGGGTAAGGGTAAATGGGTAAGGGTAAAAGGTGAAGGGTGTAAGGGTAAAAGGTGAAGGGTAGAGGGGTAAAAGGGTAAGGGTAGAAGGGTAAAAGGGTAAGGGTAGAGGGGTAAAAGGGTAAGGGTAGAAGGGTAAATGAGTAAGGGTAGAAGGGTAAATGGGTAAGGGTAGAAGGGTAAATGAGTAAGGGGAAAGGGGTAAATATGTAAGGCAATAAGGGTAAAAGGGACAGGGGAAAAAGGGAAAGGGTAAGAGGGAAAAAGGGAAAGGGTAAAAGGGAAAAGGGAAAGGGTAAAAGGGAAAGGGAAACAGGGAAAGGAAAAAGGGAAAGGGTAAAAAGGAAAGGAAAAAGGGAAAGGGAAAAGGGTAAAATGGAAAGGGAAAAGGGAAAGGGTAAAATGGAAAGGGAAAAAGGGAAAGGGTAAAAGGGAAAGGGTAAAAGGGTAAAAAGGAAAGGAAAAAGGGAAAGGGTAAAAAGGAAAGGAAAAAGGGAAAGGGTAAAAGGGAAAGGGCAAAAGGGAAAGGGCGAAAGGGTAAAAGGGAAAGGGTAAATGGGAAAGGGCAAAAGGGTAAGGGCAAAAGGGAAAGGGCAAATGGGAAAGGGCAAAAGGGAAAGGGCAAAAGGGTAAAAGGGAAAGGGCAAATGGGTAAGGGGGAAAGGGCAAAAGGGAAAGGGCAAAAGGGTAAAAGGGAAAGAGAAAAAGGGTAAAAGGGAAAGGGAAAAAGGGCAAAAGGGCATAAGGGAAAGGGTAAAAGGGTAAATGGGTAAGGGTAAAAGGGTAAATGGGTAAGGGTAAAAGGGTACGGGTAAAAGGGTAAGGGTAAAAGGGTAAATGGGTAAAAGGGTAAATGGGTAAGGGTAAAAGGGTAAGGGTAAAAGGGTAAATGGGTCAGGGTAAAAGGGTAAATGGGTAAGGGTAAAAGGGTAAATGGGTAAGGGTAAAAGGGTACGGGTAAAAGGGTAAGGGTAAAAGGGTAAATGGGTAAATGGGTAAAAGGGTAAATGGGTAAGGGTAAAAGAGTAAGGGTAAAAGGGTAAATGGGTAAGGGTAAAAGGGTAAATGGGTAAGGGTAGAAGGGTAAATGGGTAAGGGGAAATGGGTAAATGGGTAAGGGTAAAAGGGTACAGGTAAAAGGGTAAAAGGGTAAGGGTAAAAGGGTAAAGGGGTAAGGGTAAATGGGTAAAGGTAAAAGGGTAAAAGGGTTAGGGTAAAATGGTGAATGGGTAAGGGTAGAAGGGTAAATGGGTAAGGGTAAAAGGGTAAATGGGGAAGGGTAAATGGGTAAGGGTAAAAGGGTAAAGGTAAAAGGGTAAAAGGGTAAGGGTGAAAGGGTAAATGGGTAAAGGTAAAAGGGTAAAAGGGTAAGGGTAAAACGGTGAATGGGTAAGGGTAGAAGGGTAAATGGGTAAGGGTAAAAGGGTAAATGGGTAAGGGTAAAAGGGTAAACGAAAAAGGGTAAAGGTAAAAGGGTAAATGGGTAAGGGTAAAAGGGTAAATGGGTAAGGGTAAAAGGGTAAATGGGTAAATGGGTAAGGGTAAAAGGGTAAAGGTAAAAGGGTAAATGGGTAAGGGTAAATGGGTAAATGGGTAAGGGTAAAAGGGTAAATGGGTAAATGGGTAAAAGGGTAAATGGGTAAGGGTAAAAGGGTAAGGGTAAAAGGGTAAAGGAAAAAGGGTAAAGGTAAAAGGGTAAAAGGGTAAGGGTAAAAGGGTAAAAGGGTAAGGGTAAAAGGGTAAATGGGTAAGGGTAAAAGGGTAAATGGGGAAGGGTAGAAGGGTAAAAGGGTAAGGGTAGAAGGGTAGAAGGGTAAATGGTTAAGGTTAAAAGGGTAAATGGGTAAGGGTAAAAGGTGAAGGGTGTAAGGGTAAAAGGGTAAGGGTAGAAGGGTAAAAGGGTAAGGGTAGAAGGGTAAATGGGTGAGGGTAAAAGGGTAAATGGGTAAGGGTAAAAGGGTAAAGGTAAAAGGGTAAATGGGTAAGGGTAAAAGGGTAAATGGGTAAGGGTAAAAGGGCAAAGGTAAAAGGGTAAAAGGGTAAAAGGTGAAGGGTGTAAGGGTAAATGGGTAAGGGTAAAAGGGTAAATGGGTAAGGGTAAAAAGGGTAAATGGGTAAGGGTAGAAGGGTAAATGGGTAAGGGTAGAAGGGTAAATGGGTAAGGGTAGAAGGGTAAATGGGTAAGGGTAGAAGGGTAAAAGGGTAAGGGTAAAAGGGTAAATGGGTAAGGGTAAAAGGGCAAAGGTAAAAGGGTTAAAGGGTAAAAGGTGAAGGGTGTAAGGGTAAATGGGTAAGGGTAGAAGGGTAAATGGGTAAGGGTAGAAGGGTAAATGGGTAAGGGTAGAAGGGTAAATGGGAAAGGGTAAAAAGGGTAAAATGGGTAAGGGTAAATGGGTAAGGGTAAAAGGGAAAATGGGTAAGGGTAAAAGGGTAAATGGGTAAGGGTTAAAGGGTAAAAGGTGAAGGGTGTAAGGGTAAATGGGTAAGGGTAAAAGGGTAAAAGGTGAAGGGTGTAAGGGTAAATGGGTAAGGGTAGAAGGGTAAATGGGTACGGGTAAAAAGGGTAAATGGGTAAGGGTAAAAAGTGTAAAATGGGTAAGGGTAAATGGTTAAGGGTAAAAGGGCAAAGGTAAAAGGGTAAAAGGTGAAGGGTGTAAGGGTAAATGGGAAAGGGTAAATGGGTAAATGGGAAAGGGTAAATGGGTAAGGGTAAAAGGGTAAATGGGTATGGGTAAAAGGGTAAATGGGTAAGGGTAAAAGGGCAAAGGTAAAAGGGTAAAAGGGTAAAAGGTGAAGGGTGTAAGGGTAAATGGGTAAGGGTAGAAGGGTAAATGGGTAAGGGTAGAAGGGTAAAAGGTGAAGGGTGTAAGGGTAAATGGGTAAGGGTAGAAGGGTAAATGGGTAAGGGTAAAAAGGGTAAAATGGGCAAGGGTAAATGGTTAAGGGTAAAAGGGCAAAGGTAAAAGGGTAAAAGGTGAAGGGTGTAAGGGTAAATGGGAAAGGGTAAATGGGTAAGGGTAAAAGGGTAAATGGGTAAGGGTAAAAGGGCAAAGGTAAAAGGGTAAAAGGGTAAAAGGTGAAGGGTGTAAGGGTCAATGGGTAAGGGTAGAAGGGTCAATGGGTAAGGGTAGAAGGGTAAATGGGTAAGGGTAGAAGGGTAAATGGGTAAGGGTAGAAGGGTAAATGGGAAAGGGTAAAAAGGGTAAAATGGGTAAGGGTAAATGGGTGAGGGTAAAAGGGAAAATGGGTAAGGGTAAAAAGGGCAAAGGTAAAAGGGTAAAAGGTGAAGGGTGTAAGGGTAAATGGGTAAGGGTAGAAGGGTAAATGGGTAAGGGTAAAAAGGGTAAATGGGTAAGGGTAAAAAGGGTAAAATGGGTAAGGGTAAATGGGTAAGGGTAAAAGGGCAAAAGTAAAAGGGTAAAAGGTGAAGGGTGTAAGGGTAAATGGGAAAGGGTAAATGGGTAAGGGTAAATGGGTAAGGGTAAAAGGGTAAATGGGTAAGGGTAAAAGGGCAAAAGGGAAAGGGTAAAAGGGCAAAAGGGAAAGGGCAAAAGGGCAAAAGGGAAAAAGGGCAAAAGGGAAAGGGAAAAAGGGTAAAAGGGCAAAAGGGAAAGGGCAAATGGGTAAGGGTAAAAGGGCAAAAGGAAAAGGGCAAATGGGTAAGGGGGAAAGGGCAAAAGGGAAAGGGCAAATGGGTAAGGGGGAAAGGGCAAAAGGGAAGGGGGAAAAGGGGGAAAGGGAAAAAGGGTAAAAGGGAAAGGGAAAAAGAGCAAAAGGGCAAAAGGGAAAGGGTAAAAGGGTATATGGGTAAGGGCAAAAGGGTAAATGGGTAAGGGTAAAAGGGTACGAGTAAAAGGGTAAAAGGGTAAGGGTAAAAGGGCAAATGGGTAAGGGTAAAAGGGTAAATGGGTAAATGGGTAAGGGTAGAAGGGTAAATGGGAATGGGTAGAAGGGTAAATGGGTAAGGGTAAAAAGGGTAAATGGGTAAGGGTAAAAAGGGTAAAATGGGTAAGGGTAAACGGGTAAGGGTAAAAGGGTAAACAGGTAAGGGTAAAAAGGTAAATGGGTAAGGGTAGAAGTGTAAATGGGTAAGGGTAGAAGGGTAAATGGGTAAGGGTAAAAAGGGTAAGGGTGTAAGGGTAAAAGGGTAAGGGTAGAAGGGTAAATGGGTATGGGTAGAAGGGTAAATGGGTAAGGGTAGAAGGGTAAATGGGAATGGGTAGAAGGGTAAATGGGTAAGGGTAAAAAGGGTAAATGGGTAAGGGTAAAAAGGGTAAAATGGGTAAGGGTAAAATGGGTAAGGGTAAATGGGTAAGGGTAAAAGGGTAAATGGGAAAGGGTAAAAGGGCAAAAGGGTAAAAGGTGAAGGGTGTCAGGGTAAATGGGTAAGGGTAGAAGGGTAAATGGGTAAGGGTAAAAGGGTAAATGGGTAAGGGTATAAAGAGTAAATGGGTAAGGGTAGAAGGGTAAATGGGAAAGGGTAGAAGGGTAAAAGGGTAAGGGTAAAAGGGTAAATGAGTAAGGGTAAAAGGGCAAAGGTAAAAGGGTAAAAGGGTAAAAGGTGAAGGGTGTAAGGATAAATGGGTAAGGGTAGAAGGGTAAATGGGTAAGGGTAAAAAGGGTAAAATGGGTAAGGGTAAAAGGGTACGGGTAAAAGGGTAAAAGGGTAAATGGGTAAATGGGTAAGAGTAAATGGGTAAGGGTAAAAGGGCAAAGGTAAAAGGGTAAAAGGTGAAGGGTGTAAGGGTAAATGGGAAAGGGTAAATGGGTAAGGGTAAATGGGTAAGGGTAAAAGGGTAAATGGGTAAGTTAAAAGGGTAAATGGGTAAGGGTAAAAGGGTACGGCTAAAAGAGTAAGGGTAAAAGGGTAAATGGGTAAGGGCAAAAGGGTAGAAGGGTAAATGGGTAAGGGTAGAAGGGTAAATGGGTAAGGGAAAATGGGGTAAATGGGTAAGGCAATAAGGGTAAAAGGGACAGGGGAAAAAGGGAAAGGGTAAAAGGGGAAAATGGGAAAGGGTAAAAGGGAAAAAGGGACAGGGGAAAAAGGGTAAGGGTAAAAGGGTAAATGGGTAAGGGTAAAAGGGCAAAGGTAAAAGGGTAAAAGGGTAAAAGGTGAAGGGTGTAAGGGTAAATGGGTAAAGGTAAAAGGGTAAATGGGTAAGGGTAAAAGGGTAAATGGGTAAGGGTAAAAGGGTAAATGGGTAAGGGTAAAAAGGGTAAATGGGTAAGGGTAGAAGGGTAAATGGGTAAGGGTAGAAGGGTAAATGGGTAAGGGTAGAAGGGTAAAAGGGTAAGGGTAAAAGGGTAAATGGGTAAGGGTAAAAGGGCAAAGGTAAAAGGGTTAAAGGGTAAAAGGTGAAGGGTGTTAGGGTAAATGGGTAAGGGTAGAAGGGTAAATGGGTAAGGGTAGAAGGGTAAATGGGTAAGGGTAGAAGGGTAAATGGGAAAGGGTAAAAAGGGTAAAATGGGTAAGGGTAAATGGGTAAGGGTAAAAGGGAAAATGGGTAAGGGTAAAAGGGTAAATGGTTAAGGGTTAAAGGGTAAAAGGTAAAGGGTGTAAGGGTAAATGGGTAAGGGTAAAAGGGTAAAAGGTGAAGGGTGTAAGGGTAAGTGGGTAAGGGTAGAAGGGTAAATGGGTACGGGTAAAAAGGGTAAATGGGTAAGGGTAAAAAGGGTAAAATGGGTAAGGGTAAATGGTGAAGGGTAAAAGGGCAAAGGTAAAAGGGTAAAAGGTGAAGGGTGTAAGGGTAAATGGGAAAGGGTAAATGGGTAAATGGGAAAGGGTAAATGGGTAAGGGTAAAAGGGTAAATGGGTATGGGTAAAAGGGTAAATGGGTAAGGGTAAAAGGGCAAAGGTAAAAGGGTAAAAGGTGAAGGGTGTAAGGGTAAATGGGTAAGGGTAGAAGGGTAAATGGGTAAGGGTAGAAGGGTAAAAGGTGAAGGGTGTAAGGGTAAATGGGTAAGGGTAGAAGGGTAAATGGGTAAGGGTAAAAAGGGTAAAATGGGTAAGGGTAAATGGTAAAGGGTAAAAGGGCAAAGGTAAAAGGGTAAAAGGTGAAGGGTGTAAGGGTAAATGGGAAAGGGTAAAAGGGTAAATGGGTAAGGGTAAAAGGGCAAAGGTAAAAGGGTAAAAGGGTAAAAGGTGAAGGGTGTAAGGGTAAATGGGTAAGGGTAGAAGGGTAAATGGGTAAGGGTAGAAGGGTAAATGGGTAAGGGTAGAAGGGTAAATGGGAAAGGGTAAAAAGGGTAAAATGGGTAAGGGTAAATGGGTGAGGGTAAAAGGGAAAATGGGTAAGGGTAAAAGGGCAAAGGTAAAAGGGTAAAAGGTGAAGGATGTAAGGGTAAATGGGTAAGGGTAGAAGGGTAAATGGGTAAGGGTAAAAGGGCAAAGGTAAAAGGGTGAAGGGTGTAAGGGTAAATGGGTAAGGGTAAAAGGGTAAATGGGTAAGGGTAAAAGGGTAAATGGGTAAGGGTAAAAGGGCAAAAGGGAAAGGGTAAAAGGGCAAAAGGGAAAGGGCAAAAGGGCAAAAGGGAAAGGGAAAAAGGGCAAAAGGGCAAAAGGGAAAGGGCAAATGGGTAAGGGTAAAATGGCAAAAGGGAAAGGGCAAATGGGTAAGGGGGAAAATGGCAAAAGGGAAAGGGCAAATGGGTAAGGGGGAAAAGGCAAAAGGGGAAGGGGGAAAAGGGGGAAAGGGAAAAAGGGTAAAAGGGAAAGGGAAAAAGAGCAAAAGGGCCAAAGGGAAAGGGTGAAAGGGTATATGGGTAAGGGCAAAAGGGTAAATGGGTAAGGGTAAAAGGGTAAATGGGTAAGGGTAAAAGGGTACGGGTAAAAGGGTAAGGGTAAAAGGGCAAATGGGTAAGGGTAAAAGGGTAAAGGTAAAAGGGTAAAAGGGTAAATGGGTAAGGGTAAATGGGTAAGGATAAAAGGGTAAATGGGTAAGGGTAAAAGGGTAAGGGTAAAAGGGTAAATGGGTAAGGGTAGAAGGGTAAATGGGAAAGGGTAGAAGGGTAAATGGGTAAAAGGCTAAATGGGTAAGGGTAAAAGGGTAAAAGGGTAAATGGGTAAGGGTAAAAGGGTAAGGGTAAAAGGGTAAATGGGTAAGGGTAAAAGGGTAAATGGGTAAGGGTAAAAAGAGTAAATGGGTAAGGGTAAAAAGAGTAAATGGGTAAGGGTAGAAGGGTAAATGGGAAAGGGTAGAAGGGTAAAAGGGTAAGGGTAAAAGGGTAAATGAGTAAGGGTAAAAGGGCAAAGGTAAAAGGGTAAATGGGTAAGGGTAGAAGGGTAAATGGGTAAGGGTAGAAGGGTAAATGGGTAAGGGTAAAAAGGGTAAAATGGGTAAGGGTAAATGGGTAAGGGTAAAAGGGAAAATGGGTAAGGGTAAAAGGGCAAAGGTAAAAGGGTAAAAGGTGAAGGGTGAAAGGGTAAATGGGTAAGGGTAGAAGGGTAAATGGGTAAGGGTAGAAGGGTAAATGGGTAAGGGTAAATGGGTAAGGGTAAAAGGGCAAAGGTAAAAGGGTAAAAGGTGAAGGGTGTAAGGGTAAATGGGTAAGGGTAAAAGGGTAAATGGGTAAGGGTAAAAGGGTAGAAGGGTAAATGGGTAAGGGTAGAAGGGTAAATGGGAAAGGGTAGAAGGGTAAAAGGGTAAGGGTAAAAGGGTAAATGAGTAAGGGTAAAAGGGCAAAGGTAAAAGGGTAAATGGGTAAGGGTAGAAGGGTAAATGGGTAAGGGTAGAAGGGTAAATGGGTAAGGGTAAAAAGGGTAAAATGGGTAAGGGTAAATGGGTAAGGGTAAAAGGGAAAATGGGTAAGGGTAAAAGGGCAAAGGTAAAAGGGTAAAAGGTGAAGGGTGAAAGGGTAAATGGGTAAGGGTAGAAGGGTAAATGGGTAAGGGTAGAAGGGTAAATGGGTAAGGGTAAATGGGTAAGGGTAAAAGGGCAAAGGTAAAAGGGTAAAAGGTGAAGGGTGTAAGGGTAAATGGGTAAGGGTAAAAGGGTAAATGGGTAAGGGTAAAAGGGTAGAAGGGTAAATGGGTAAGGGTAGAAGGGTAAATGGGTAAGGGTAGAAGGGTAAATGGGAAAGGGTAAAAAGGGTAAATGGGTAAGGGTAAAAAGGGGAAGGGTGTAAGGGTAAAAGGGTAAGGGTAGAAGGGTAAATGGGAATGGGTAGAAGGGTAAATGGGTAAGGGTAAAAAGGGTAAATGGGTAAGGGTAAAAAGGGTAAAATTGGTAAGGGTAAACGGGTAAGGGTAAAAGGGTAAACAGGTAAGGGTAAAAAGGTAAATGGGTAAGGGTAGAAGGGTAAATGGGTAAGGGTAGAAGGGTAAATGGGTAAGGGTAAAAAGGGTAAGGGTGTAAGGGTAAAAGGGTAAGGGTAGAAGGGTAAATGGGTATGGGTAGAAGGGTAAATGGGTAAGGGTAGAAGGGTAAATGGGAATGGGTAGAAGGGTAAATGGGTAAGGGTAAAAGGGTAAGGGTAAAAGGGTATGTGGGAAAGGGTAAAAGGGCAAAGGTAAAAGGGTAAAAGGGTAAAAGGTGAAGGGTGTAAGGGTAAATGGGAAAGGGTAAAAGGGTAAATGGGTAAGGGTATAAAGAGTAAATCGGTAAGGGTAGAAGGGTAAATGAGAAAGGGTAGAAGGGTAAAAGGGTAAGGGTAAAAGGGTAAATGAGTAAGGGTAAAAAGGCAAAGGTAAAAGGGTAAAAGGTGAAGGGTGTAAGGGTAAATGGGTAAGGGTAGAAGGGTAAATGGGTAAGGGTAAAAAGGGTAAAATGGGTAAGGGTAAATGGGTAAGGGTAAAAGGGAAAATGGGTAAGGGTAAAAGGGCAAAGGTAAAAGGGTAAAAGGTGAAGGGTGTAAGGGTAAATGGGTAAGGGTAGACGGGTAAATGGGTAAGGGTAGAAGGGTAAATGGGTAAGGTTAAAAGGGCAAAGGTAAAAGGGTAAAAGGTGAAGGGTGTAAGGGTAAATGGGAAAGGGTAAATGGGTAAGGGTAGAAGGGTAAATGGGTAAGGGTAAAGGGGTAAATGGGGAAGGGTAAAAGGGTACGGGTAAAAGGGTAAGGGTAAAAGGGTAAATGGGTAAGGGTAAAAGGGTAAATGGGTAAGGGTAAAAGGGCAAAGGTAAAAGGGTAAAAGGTGAAGGGTGTAAGGGTAAATGGGTAAGGGTAAAAGGGCAAGGGTAAATGGGTAAGGGTAAAAGGGTACGGGTAAAAGGGTAAGGGTAAAAGGGTAAATGGGTAAGGGTAAAAGGGTAGAAGGGTAAATGGGTAAGGGTAGAAGGGTAAATGGGTAAGGGAAAATGGGGTAAATGGGTAAGGCAATAAGGGTAAAAGGGACAGGGGAAAAAGGGAAAGGGTAAAAGGGAAAATAGGAAAGGGTAAAAGGGAAAAAGGGACAGGGGAAAAAGGGACAGGGGAAAAAGGGTAAATGGGTAAGGGTAAAAGGGCAAAGGTAAAAGGGTAAAAGGGTAAAAGGGTAAAAGGGTAAGGGTAAAGGGGCAAAGGTAAAAGGGTAAAAGGTGAAGGGTGTAAGGGTAAATGGGTAAGGGTAAATGGGTAAGGGTAAAAGGGTAAATGGGTAAGGGTAAAAGGGTAGAAGGGTAAATGGGTAAAGGTAGAAGGGTAAATGGGTAAGGGTAAAGGGGTAAATGGGTAAGGGTAAAAGGGTACGGGTAAAAGGGTAAGGGTAAAAGGGTAAATGGGTAAGGGTAAATGGGTAAGGGTAAAAGGGTAGAAGGGTAAATGGGTAAAGGTAGAAGGGTAAATGGGTAAAGGTAGAAGGGTAAATGGGTAAGGGTAAAAGGGTACGGGTAAAAGGGTAAGGGTAAAAGGGTAAATGGGTAAGGGTAAATGGGTAAGAGTAGAAGGGTAAATGGGTAAGGGTAAAAAGGGTAAATGGGTAAGGGTAAAAAGGGTAAAATGGGTAAGGGTAAATGGGTAAGGGTAAAAGGGCAAAGGTAAAAGGGTAAAAGGTGAAGGGTGTAAGGGTAAATAGGTAAGGGTAAATGGGTAAGGGTAAAAGGGTAAAAGGGTAGAAGGGTAAATGGGTAAGGGTAAAAGGGTAAATGGGTAAGGGTAAAGGGGTAAATGGGTAAGGGTAAAAGGGTACGGGTAAAAGGGTAAGGGTAAAAGGGTAAATGGGTAAGGGGAAAAGGGCAAAGGTAAAAGGGTAAGGGTAAAAGGGTAAATGGGTAAGGGTAAAAGGGTAGAAGGGTAAATCGATAAGGGTAAAGGGGTAAATGGGTAAGGCAATAAGGGCAAAAGGGTAAGGGTAAATGGGTAAGGGTAAAAGGTGAAGGGTAGAAGGGTAAAAGGGTAAGGGTAAAAGGGTAAGGGTAGAAGGGTAAAAGGGTAAGGGTAGAAGGGTAAATGGGTAAGGGTAGAAGGGTAAATGGGTAAGGGTAGAAGGGTAAATGGGTAAGGGTAAAGGGGTAAATGGGTAAGGCAATAAGGGTAAAAGGGACAGGGGAAAAAGGGAAAGGGTAAAAGGGAAAATGGGAAAGGGAAAAAGGGACAGGGGAAAAAGGGAAAGGGTAAAGGGAAAAAGGGAAAGGGTAAAAGGGAAAAGGGAAAGGAAAAAGGAAAAGGGTAAAAAGGAAAGGAAAAGGGAAAGGGAAAAGGGTAAAATGGAAAGGGAAAAGGGAAAGGGTAAAATGGAAAGGGAAAAGGAAAGGGTAAAAGGGAAAGGTTAAAAGGGTAAAAAGGAAAGAAAAAAGGGAAAGGGTAAAAGGGAAAAGGGGAAAAGGGAAAGGGGAAAAAGGGAAAGGGAAAAAGGGAAAGTGCAAAAGGGAAAGGGCAAAAGGGTAAAAGGGAAAGGGCAAAAGGGTAAGGGCAAAAGGGAAAGGGCAAATGGGTAAGGGTAAAAGGGCAAATGGGAAAGGGCAAAAGGGAAAGGGCAAAAGGGCAAAAGGGAAAGGGCAAATGGGTAAGGGGGAAAGGGCAAAAGGGAAAGGGCAAAAGGGCAAAAAGGAAAGGGAAAAAGGGTAAGGGCAAAAGGGAAAGGGCAAATGGGTAAGGGTAAAAGGGCAAGGGCAAAAGGGAAAGGGCAAAAGGGCAAATGGGTAAGGGGGAAAGGGCAAAAGGGAAAGGGAAAAAGGGCAAAAGGGAAAGGGAAAAAGGGCAAAAGGGAAAGGGAAAAAGGGAAAGGGCAAAAGGGCAAAAGGGAAAGGGAAAAAGGGTAAAAGGGAAAGGGAAAAAGGGTAAAAGGGCAAAAGGGAAAGGGCAAATGGGTAAGGGTTAAAGGGCAAAAGGGAAAGGGGAAATGGGTAAGGGGGAAAGGGCAAAAGGGTAAGGAAAAAGGGTAAAAGGCAAAGAGAAAAAGGGTAAAAGGGAAAGGGAAAAAGGGCAAAAGGGCAAAAGGGAAAGGGTAAAAGGGTAAATGGGTAAGGGTAAAAGGGTAAAAGTAAAAGGGTAAAAGGGTAAGGGTAAAAGGGTAAATGGGTAAGGGTAAAAGGGTAAATGGGTAAGGGTAAAAGGGTACGGGTAAAAGGGTAAAAGGGTAAGGGTAAAAGGGTAAATGGGTAAGGGTAAAAGGGTAAAGGTAAAAGGGTAAATGGGTAAGGGTAAAAGGGTAAATGGGTAAGGGTAAAAGGGTAAGGGTAAAAGGGTAAATGGGTAAGGGTAAAAGGGTAAATGGGTAGGGTAAATGGGTAAATGGGTAAGTGTAAAAGGGTACGGGTAAAAGGGTAAAAGGGTAAGGGTAAATGGGTAAAGAAAAAAGGGTAAAAGGGTAAGGGTAAAACGGTGAATGGGTAAGAGTAGAAGGGTAAATGGGTAAGGGTAAAAGGGTTAAGGTAAAAGGCTAAAGGTAAAAGGGTAAGGGTAAAAGGGTAAATGGGTAAGGGTGAAAGGGTAAATGGGTAAAGGTAATACGGTGAATGGGTAAGGGTAGAAGGGTAAATGGGTAAGGGTAAAAGGGTAAATGGGTAAGGGTAAAAGGGTAAATGGGCAAGGGTAAAAGGGTAAATGGGTAAGGGTAAAAGGGTAAGGGTAAAAGGGTAAAAGGGTAAGGGTAAAAGGGTAAATGGGTAGGGGTAGAAGGGTAAATGGGGAAGGGTAAAAGGGTAAGGGTAAAGGTAAAAGGGTAAAAGGTAAAGGGTGTAAGGGTAAAAGGGTAAGGGTAGAAGGGTAAAAGGGTAAGGGTAAAAGGGTAAAAGGGTAAGGGCAAAGGGTAAATGGGTAAGGGTAAAAGGGTAAAGGTAAAAGGGTAGAAGGGTAAATGGGTAAATGGGTAAGGGTAAAAGGGTAAATGGGTAAGGGTAAAACGGTAAAAGGGTAAGGGTAAAAGGGTAAATGGGTAAGGGTAAAAGGGTAAATGGGTAAGGGTAAAAGGGTAAAGGTAAAAGGGTAAATGGGTAAGGGTAAAAGGGTAAATGGGTAAGGGTAAAAGGGTAAATGGGCAAGGGTAAAAGGGTAAAAGGGTAAAAGGGTAAGGGTAAAAGGGTAAGGGTAAAAGGGTAAAAGGGTAAGGGCAAAAAGGTAAGGGTAACTTTAGAGATAGGGTTAGGGTTTAGGGATTAGGGCATAGGGATTCGGGGATATGTGGAAGGGGTGAGTATCGTTCCACTTTTCGATTTTGTGGTTCGCGATTTATGCAATTTTCCAGCTTTAGAGTTAGGGTTACGACATATGGGTAAGTGTTAAGGGTTTAGGGATTCGGGCATAGGGGTTGTGGGGCAGTAGCGTTCCACTTTTCGATTTTGGGGTTCGCGATTTATGCAATTTTCCAGCTTTAGAGTTAGGGTTACGACATATGGGTAAGTGATTAGGGGTTAGGGTTTAAGGATTCGGACATAGGGGTTAGGGGTCAGTAGCGTTCCCCTTTTCGATTTTGGGGTTTGCGATTTATGCAATTTTCCAGCTTTAGAGTTAGGGTTACGACATATGGGTCAGGGGTCAGTCGCGTTCCACTTTTTGATTTTGGGGTTTGCGATTAATGCAATTTTCCAGCTTTAGAGTTAGGGTTACGACATATGGATAAGTGATTAGGGGTGAGGGTTTAAGGATTCGGACATAGGGGTTAGGGGTCAGTAGCGTTCCCCTTTTCGATTTTGGGGTTTGCGATTTATGCAATTTTACAGCTTTAGAGTTAGGGTTACGACATATGGGTAAGGGCTCAGTCGCGTTCCACTTTTCGATTTTGGGGTTTGCGATTTATGCAATTTTCCAGCTTTAGAGTTAGGGTTACGACATATGGGTAAGTGATTAGGGTTTAGGGATTCGGGCATAGGGGTTATGGGGCAGTAGCGTTCCACTTTTCGATTTTGGGGTTCGCGATTTATGCAATTTTCCAGCTTTAGAGTTAGGGTTACGACATATGGGTAAGTGATTAGGAGTTAGGGTTTAAGGATTCGGACATAGGGGTTAGGGGTCAGTAGCGTTCCCCTTTTCGATTTTGGGGTTTGCGATTTATGCAATTTTACAGCTTTAGAGTTAGGGTTACGACATATGGGTAAGGGCTCAGTCGCGTTCCACTTTTCAATTTTGGGGTTTGCGATTTATGCAATTTTCCAGCTTTAGAGTTAGGGTTACGACATATAGGTAAGTGATTAGGGGTTAGGGTTTAGGGGTAAGGTGCCTGTAGCGTTGCAATTTAAGGTTTTTTGGGATAGTCATTTCTGTTATTTCCCAGCTTCAGAGTCATGGCTGGGGGGGGGGGTTAGAGTTAAGGTCTGGATCTGTGCTTCTTGTATATGTTTTCAGTTTACAGTTTGTTTTAGGGTCAGGGCTATTGTTTGCATTTAGGGTTCGGGTATTCTTTTAGGGTTTAGGATCCATAATGTGAACAGACCTTTCATTAAGGTAGACAATATGGAATGCTTCACAAAATTGCATGTCATCCTTGCGGAGGGGCCAGGAGAAAAAGGGTAAGGGAAAAAGGGTGAGGGTGTAAGGGTAGGGGTAAGGGGAAGAAGGGGAAAAAATGGGTAAATGGGTAAGGGTAAAAGGGAAATAGGTGAAGGGTGTCAGGATAAAAGGGTAAGGGTAAAAGGGTAAATGGGTAAGGGTAAAAGGGGAAAAGGGTAAGGGAAAGGGTAAAAGGGCAAAAGGGAAAGGGGAAAAAGGGAAAAGGAAAAAGGGCAAGGGTAAATGGGTAAAAGGGTAAGGGTAAAAGGTGAAGGGTGTAAGGATAAAAGGGAAAAAGGGAAAGGGAAAAGGGCAAAAAGGAAAAAAGGTAAAAGGGGAAAGGGTAAAAGGGAAAGGGCGAAAGGGCAAAAGGGAAAGGAAAATGGAAAAAGGGAAATGGAAAAGGTAAAAGGGAAAGGGTAAAAGGGGAAAAGGGAAAAGGGGAAAGGGCAAAAGGGGAAAAGGGAAAGGGCAAAAGGGGAAAAGGGAAGGGTAAAAGGGAAAGGGTAAAAGGGAAAAAGGGAAAAGGAAAAGGGTAAAAGGGCAAAGGGAAAAGGGCAAAGGGAAAAGGGGAAAGGGGAAAAGGGAAAGGGGAAAAGGGCATAAGGGAAAAAAAGGGAAAGGGCAAAAGGGAAAAAAAGGGAAAGGGCAAAAGGGAAAAAAAGGGAAAGGGCAAAAGGGGAAAAAAAGGGAAAGGGAAATGGAAAAAGGGAAATGGAAAAGGTAAAAGGGAAAGGGTAAAAGGGCAAAAGGGGAAAATGGAAAGGGCAAAAGGGGAAAAGGGAAAGGGCAAAAGGGGAAAAGGGAAGGGTAAAAGGGAAAGGGTAAAGAGAAAAAAGGGAAAAGGAAAAGGGTAAAAGGGAAAAAGGAAAGGGCAAAAGGGAAAAAGGGAAAGGGCAAAAGGGAAAAAAAGGGAAAGGGCAAAAGGGAAAAAGGGAAAGGGTAAAAGGGAAAGGGAAAAAGGGACAAAGGAAAAAGGGAAAAGGGAAAGGGAAAGGGAAAAAGGGAAAGGGAAAAGGGAAAAAGGGAAAGGGAAAAGGGAAAAAGGGAAAGGAAAAAGGGAAAAAGGGAAAGGGAAAAAGGGAAAAAGGGAAAGGGAAAAAGGGAAAGGGAAAAAAGGGAAAGGGGAAAGGGTAAGGGTAAAAGGTGAAGGGGGTAAGGATCAAAGGGTAAAAGGGTAAACGGGTAAGGGTAAAAGGTGAAGGGTGTAAGGGTAAAAGGGTAGATAGGTAAACGAGTAAGGGTAAAAGGGGAAACAAGTAAGGGTAGAAGGGTAAATGGGTAAGGGTAAAAAGGGTAAGGGTGTAAGGGTAAAAGGGTAAGGGTAGAAGGGTAAATGGGTATGGGTAAAAGGGTAAATGGGTTAGGGTAGAAGGGCAAATGGGTATGGGTAGAAGGGTAAATGGGTAAGGGTAAAAAGGGTAAATGGGTAAGGGTAAAAAGGGTAAAATGGGTAAGGGTAAATGGGTAAGGGTAAAAGGGTAAGGGTAAAAGGGTAAAAGGGTAAATGGGCAAACGTAAAAGGGAAAAAGGGTAAAAGGTGAAGGGTGTTAGGGTAAATGGGTAAGGGTAAAAGGGTAAATGGGTGAGGGTAGAAGGGTAAATGGGTAAGGGTAGAAGGGTAAATGGGTAAGGGGAAAAAGGGCAAATGGGTAAGGGTAAAAAGGGTAAAATGGGTAAGGGTAAATGGGTAAGGGTAAAAGGGTAAAAGGGCAAGGGTAAAAGGGTAAATGGGAAAGGGTAAAAGGGCAAAGGTAAAAGGGTAAAAGGTGAAGGGTGTAAGGGTAAATGGGTAAGGGTAAAAGGGTAAATGGGTGAGGGTAGAAGGGTAAATGGGTAAGGGTAGAAGGGTAAGTGGGTAAGGGTAAAAAGGGTAAATGGGTAAGGGTAAAAAGGGTAAAATGGGTAAGGGTAAATGGGTAAGGGTAAAAGGGCAAAGGTAAAAGGGCAAAAGGGTGAGGGTGTAAGGGTAGGGGTAAGGGGAAGAAGGGGAAAAATGGGTAAATGGGTAAGGGTAAAAGGGAAATAGGTGAAGGGTGTCAGGATAAAAGGGTAAGGGTAAAAGGGTAAATGGGTAAGGGTAAAAGGGGAAAAGGGTAAGGGAAAGGGTAAAAGGGCAAAAGGGAAAGGGGAAAAAGGGAAAAGGAAAAAGGGCAAGGGTAAATGGGTAAAAGGGTAAGGGTAAAAGGTGAAGGGTGTAAGGATAAAAGGGAAAAAGGGAAAGGGAAAAGGGCAAAAAGGAAAAAGGGTAAAAGGGGAAAGGGTAAAAGGGAAAGGGCGAAAGGGCAAAAGGGGAAAATGGAAAGGGCAAAAGGGGAAAAGGGAAAGGGCAAAAGGGGAAAAGGGAAGGGTAAAAGGGAAAGGGTAAAGAGAAAAAAGGGAAAAGGAAAAGGGTAAAAGGGAAAAAGGAAAGGGCAAAAGGGAAAAAGGGAAAGGGCAAAAGGGAAAAAAAGGGAAAGGGCAAAAGGGCAAAAGGGAAAAAGGGAAAGGGTAAAAGGGAAAGGGAAAAAGGGAAAAAGGAAAAAGGGAAAAGGGAAAGGGAAAGGGAAAAAGGGAAAGGGAAAAGGGAAAAAGGGAAAGGGAAAAAGGGAAAAAGGGAAAGGGAAAAAGGGAAAAAGGGAAAGGGAAAAAGGGAAAAAGGGAAAGGGAAAAAAGGGAAAGGGGAAAGGGTAAGGGTAAAAGGTGAAGGGGGTAAGGATCAAAGGGTAAAAGGGTAAACGGGTAAGGGTAAAAGGTGAAGGGTGTAAGGGTAAAAGGGTAAGGGTAGAAGGGTAAATGGGTATGGGTAAAAGGGTAAATGGGTTAGGGTAGAAGGGCAAATGGGTATGGGTAGAAGGGTAAATGGGTAAGGGTAAAAAGGGTAAATGGGTAAGGGTAAAAAGGGTAAAATGGGTAAGGGTAAATGGGTAAGGGTAAAAGGGCAAAGGTAAAAGGGTAAAAGGTGAAGGGTGTAAGGGTAAATAGGTAAGGGTAAATGGGTAAGGGTAAAAGGGTAGAAGGGTAAATGGGTAAGGGTAGAAGGGTAAATGGGTAAGGGTAGAAGGGTAAATGGGTAAGGGTAAAGGGGTAAATGGGTAAGGGTAAAAGGGTAAATGGGTAAGGGTAAAAGGGCAAAGGTAAAAGGGTAAGGGTAAAAGGGTAAATGGGTAAGGGGAAAAGGGTAGAAGGGTAAATCGGTAAGGGTAAAGGGGTAAATGGGTAAGGCAATAAGGGCAAAAGGGTAAGGGTAAATGGGTAAGGGTAAAAGGTGAAGGGTGTAAGGGTAAAAGGTGAAGGGTAGAAGGGTAAAAGGGTAAGGGTAGAAGGGTAAAAGGGTAAGGGTAAAAGGGTAAGGGTAGAAGGATAAATGGGTAAGGGTAGAAGGGTAAATCGGTAAGGGTAAAGGGGTAAATGGGTAAGGCAATAAGGGTAAAAGGGACAGGGGAAAAAGGGAAAGGGTAAAAGGGAAAATGGGAAAGGGAAAAAGGGACAAGGGAAAAAGGGAAAGGGTAAAAGGGAAAAGGGAAAGGGTAAAAGGGAAAAGGGAAAGGAAAAAGGAAAAGGGTAAAAAGGAA
Organism: Gymnothorax reevesii; assembly: GCA_029721435.1. Classification (NCBI taxonomy): domain Eukaryota; kingdom Metazoa; phylum Chordata; class Actinopteri; order Anguilliformes; family Muraenidae; genus Gymnothorax; species Gymnothorax reevesii. The sequence continues at coordinate 91,436 of JARABX010000206.1, forward strand.
AGGAAAAAGGGAAAGGGAAAAGGGTAAAATGGAAAGGGAAAAGGAAAAGGGTAAAATGGAAAGGGAAAAGGAAAGGGTAAAAGGGAAAGGGTAAAAGGGTAAAAAGGAAAGAAAAAAGGGAAAGGGTAAAAGGGAAAAGGGGAAAAGGGGAAAAGGGAAAGGGGAAAAAGGGAAAGGGAAAAAGGGAAAGTGCAAAAGGGAAAGGGCAAAAGGGTAAAAGGGAAAGGGCAAAAGGGTAAGGGCAAAAGGGTAAAAGGGAAAGGGCAAAAGGGTAAGGGCAAATGGGTAAGGGTAAAAGGGCAAATGGGAAAGGGCAAAAGGGAACGGGCAAAAGGGTAAGGGCAAAAGGGCAAAAGGGAAAGGGCAAATGGGTAAGGGGGAAAGGGCAAAAGGGAAAGGGAAAAAGGGTAAAAGGGAAGGGAAAAAGGGTAAAAGGGAAGTGAAAAAGGGCAAAAGGGAAAGGGAAAAAGGGCAAAAGGGAAAGGGAAAATGGGTAAGGGTAAAAGGGCAAAAGGGAAAGGGCAAAAGGGCAAAAGGGAAAGGGCAAAAGGGCAAAAGGGAAAGGGAAAAAGGGTAAAAGGGAAAGGGAAAAAGGGTAAAAAAGCAAAAGGGAAAGGGCAAATGGGTAAGGGTAAAAGGGCAAAAGGGAAAGGGCAAATGGGTAAGGGGGAAAGGGTAAAAGGGAAAGAGAAAAAGGGTAAAAGGGAAAGGGAAAAAGGGCAAAAGGGCAAAAGGGCAAAAGGGAAAGGGTAAAAGGGTAAATGGGTAAGGGTAAAAGGGTAAAAGTAAAAGGGTAAAAGGGTAAGGGTAAAAGGGTAAATGGGTAAGGGTAAAAGGGTACGGGTAAAAGGGTAAAAGGGTAAGGGTAAAAGGGTAAATGGGTAAGGGTAAAAGGGTAAAGGTAAAAGGGTAAATGGGTAAGGGTAAAAGGGTAAATGGGTAAGGGTAAAAGGGTAAATGGGTAAGGGTAAATGGGTAAATGGGTAAGTGTAAAAGGGTACGGGTAAAAGGGTAAAGGGTAAGGGAAAATGGGTAAAGGAAAAAGGGTAAAAGGGTAAGGGAAAAACGGTGAATGAGTAAGGGTAGAAGGGTAAATGGGTAAGGGTAAAAGGGTAAGGGTGAAAGGGTAAATGGGTTAGGGTGAAAGGGTAAATGGGTAAAGGTAAAACGGTGAATGGGTAAGGGTAAAAGGGTAAATGGTAAAAGGGTAAAAGGGTAAATGGGCAAGGGTAAAAGGGTAAATGGGTAAGGGTAAAAGGGTAAGGGTAAAAGGTTAAAAGGGTAAGGGTAAAAGGGTAAATGGGTAAGGGTAAAAGGGTAAATGGGCAAGGGTAAAAAGGTAAATGGGTAAGGGTAAAAGGGTAAGGGTAAAAGGTTAAAAGGGTAAGGGTAAAAGGGTAAATGGGTAAGGGTAAAAGGGTAAGGGTAGAAGGGTAAATGGGTCAGGGTAAAAGGGTAAATGGGTAAGGGTAAAAGGGTAAAAGGTGAAGGGTGTAAGGGTAAAAGGGTAAGGGTAGAAGGGTAAAAGGGTAAGGGTAGAAGGGTAAATGGGTAAGGGTAAAAGGGTAAAAGGGTAAGGGCAAAAGGGTAAATGGGTAAGGGTAAAAGGGTAAGGGTAAAAGGGTAAAGGTAAAAGGGTAAATGGGTAAGGGTAGAAGGGTAAATGGGTAAATGGGTAAGGGTAAAAGGGTAAATGGGTAAGGGTAAAAGGGTAAATGGGTAAGGGTAAAAGGGTAAGGGTAAAAGGGTAAATGGGTAAGGGTAAAAGGGTAAATGGGTAAGGGTAAAAGAGTAAAGGTAAAAGGGTAAATGGGTAAGGGTAAAAGGGTAAATGGGTTAGGGTAAAAGGGTAAATGGGTAAATGGGTAAGGGTAAAAGGGCAAAAGGGTAAGGGCAAAAAGGTAAGGGTAACTTTAGAGATAGGGTTAGGGTTTAGGGATTAGGGCATAGGGATTCGGGCATATGGGTAAGGGGTCAGTATCGTTCCACTTTTCGATTTTGGGGTTCGCGATTTATGCAATTTTCCAGCTTAGAGTTAGGGTTACGACATATGGGTAAGGGCTCAGTCGCGTTCCACTTTTTGATTTTGGGGTTTACGATTTATGCAATTTTCCAGCTTTAGAGTTAGGGTTACGACATATGGGTAAGTGATTAGGGGTGAGGGTTTTAGGATTCGGACATAGGGGTTAGGGGTCAGTAGCGTTCCCCTTTTCGATTTTGGGGTTTGCGATTTATGCAATTTTCCAGCTTTAGAGTTAGGGTTACGACATATGGGTAAGTGATTAGGGTTTAGGGATTCGGGCATAGGGGTTATGGGGCAGTAGCGTTCCACTTTTCGATTTTGGGGTTCGCGATTTATGCAATTTTCCAGCTTTAGAGTTAGGGTTACGACATATGGGTAAGTGATTAGGGTTTAGGGATTCGGGCATAGGGGTTATGGGGCAGTAGCGTTCCCCTTTTCGATTTTGGGGTTTGCGATTTATGCAATTTTCCAGCTTTAGAGTTAGGGTTACGACATATGGGTCAGGGGTCAGTCGCGTTCCACTTTCTGATTTTGGGGTTTGCGATTAATGCAATTTTCCAGCTTTAGAGTTAGGGTTACGACATATGGGTAAGTGATTAGGGGTGAGGGTTTAAGGATTCAGACATAGGGGTTAGGGGTCAGTAGCGTTCCCCTTTTCGATTTTGGGGTTTGCGATTTATGCAATTTTACAGCTTTAGAGTTAGGGTTACGACATATGGGTAAGGGCTCAGTCGCGTTCCACTTTTCGATTTTGGGGTTTGCGATTTATGCAATTTTCCAGCTTTAGAGTTAGGGTTACGACATATGGGTAAGTGATTAGGGTTTAGGGATTCGGGCATAGGGGTTATGGGGCAGTAGCGTTCCACTTTTTGATTTTGGGGTTCGCGATTTATGCAATTTTCCAGCTTTAGAGTTAGGATTACGACATATGGGTAAGTGATTAGGAGTTAGGGTTTAAGGATTCGGACATAGGGGTTAGGGGTCAGTAGCGTTCCCCTTTTTGATTTTGGGGTTTGCGATTTATGCAATTTTACAGCTTTAGAGTTAGGGTTACGACATATGGGTAAGGGCTCAGTCGCGTTCCACTTTTCAATTTTGGGGTTTGCGATTTATGCAATTTTCCAGCTTTAGAGTTAGGGTTACGACATGTAGGTAAGTGATTAGGGGTTAGGGTTTAGGGGTTAGGTGCCTGTAGCGTTGCAATTTAAGGTTTTTTGGGATAGTCATTTCTGTTATTTCCCAGCTTCAGAGTCATGGCTGGGGGGGGGGTTAGAGTTAAGGTCTGGATCTGTGCTTCTTGTATATGTTTTCAGTTTACAGTTTGTTTTAGGGTCAGGGCTATTGTTTGCATTTAGGGTTCGGGTATTCTTTTAGGGTTTAGGATCCATAATGTGAACATAACTTTCTTTAAGGTAGACAATATGGAACGCTTCACAAAATTGCATGTCATCCTTGCGCAGGGGCCAAGAGAAAAAGGGTAAGGGCAAAAGGGTGAGGGTGTAAGGGTAGGGGAAAGGGGAAGAAGGGGAAAAAATGGGTAAATGGGTAAGAGTAAAAGGGAAATAGGTGAAGGGTGTCAGGATAAAAGGGTAAGGGTAAAAGGGTAAGGGTAAAAGGGAAAAAGGGAAAAGGGTAAGGGAAAGGGTTAAAGGGCAAAAGGGAAAGGGGAAAAAGGGAAAAGGAAAAAGGGCAAGGGTAAATGGGAAAAAGGGTAAGGGTAAAAGGTGAAGGGTGTAAGGATAAGAGGGAAAAAGGAAAAAGGGTAAAAGGGAAAGGGCGAAAGGGTAAAAGGGAAAGGGCGAAAGGGCAAAAGGGAAAGGAAAATGGAAAGGGAAATGGAAAAGGTAAAAGGGAAAGGGTAAAAGGGGAAAAGGGAAAGGGCAAAAGGGGAAAAGGGAAGGGTAAAAGGGAAGGGGTAAAAGGGAAAAAGGGAAAAAAAAAGGGTAAAAGGGAAAAAGGAAAGGGCAAAAGGGAAAAAGGGAAAGGGGAAAAGGGAAAGGGGAAAAAGGCATAAGGGAAAAAAAGGGAAAGGGCAAAAGGGAAAAAAAGGGAAAGGGCAAAAGGGGAAAAAAGGGAAAGGGAAATGGAAAAAGGGAAATGGAAAAGGTAAAAGGGAAAGGGTAAAAGGGCAAAAGGGGAAAAGGGAAAGGGCAAAAGGGGAAAAGGGAAAGGGCAAAAGGGGAAAAGGGAAGGGTAAAAGGGAAAGGGTAAAGAGAAAAAAGGGAAAAGGAAAAGGGTAAAAGGGAAAAAGGAAAGGGCAAAAGGGAAAAAGGGAAAGGGCAAAAGGGAAAAAAAGGGAAAGGGCAAAAGGGCAAAAGGGAAAAAGGGAAAGGGTAAAAGGGAAAGGGTAAAAGGGAAAAAGGGAAAAAGGAAAAAGGGAAAAGGGAAAAAGGAAAGGGCAAAAGGGAAAAAGGGAAAGGGGAAAAGGGAAAGGGGAAAAAGGCATAAGGGAAAAAAAGGGAAAGGGCAAAAGGGAAAAAAAGGGAAAGGGCAAAAGGGGAAAAAAGGGAAAGGGAAATGGAAAAAGGGAAATGGAAAAGGTAAAAGGGAAAGGGTAAAAGGGCAAAAGGGGAAAAGGGAAAGGGCAAAAGGGGAAAAGGGAAAGGGCAAAAGGGGAAAAGGGAAGGGTAAAAGGGAAAGGGTAAAGAGAAAAAAGGGAAAAGGAAAAGGGTAAAAGGGAAAAAGGAAAGGGCAAAAGGGAAAAAGGGAAAGGGCAAAAGGGAAAAAAAGGGAAAGGGCAAAAGGGCAAAAGGGAAAAAGGGAAAGGGTAAAAGGGAAAGGGTAAAAGGGAAAAAGGGAAAAAGGAAAAAGGGAAAAGGGAAAGGGAAAGGGAAAGGGAAAGGGAAAGGGAAAAAGGGAAAGGGAAAAGGGAAAAAGGGAAAGGGAAAAAGGGAAAAAGGGAAAGGGAAAAAATGGAAAGGGGAAAGGGTAAGGGTAAAAGGTGAAGGGGGTAAGGATCAATGGGTAAAAGGGTAAACGGGTAAGGGTAAAAGGGTAAGGGTAAAAGGGTAAAAGGGTAAGGGTAAAAGGGTAAAAGGGTAAGGGTAAAAGGGTAAATGGGTAGGGGTAGAAGGGTAAATGGGTAAGGGTAAAAGGGTAAGGGTAAAAGGGTAAGGGTAAAAGGGTAAATGGGTAAGGGTAAAAGGGTAAGGGTAGAAGGGTAGAAGGGTAAATGGATAAGCGTAAAAGGGTTAGGGTAAAAGGGTAAAAGGGGAAGGGTGTAAGGAAAAAAGGGGAGAAAGGGAAAAGGGAAAGGGGAAAAAGGGAAAGGGAAAAAGGGGAAAAGGGAAGGGTAAAAGGGAAAGGGTAAAGAGAAAAAAGGGAAAAGGAAAAGGGTAAAAGGGAAAAAGGAAAGGGCAAAAGGGAAAAAGGGAAAGGGCAAAAGGGAAAAAAAGGGAAAGGGCAAAAGGGAAAAAGGGAAAGGGTAAAAGGGAAAAAGGGAAAAAGGAAAAAGGGAAAAGGGAAAGGGAAAGGGAAAAAGGGAAAGGGAAAAGGGAAAAAGGGAAAGGGAAAAAGGGAAAAAGGGAAAGGGAAAAAATGGAAAGGGGAAAGGGTAAGGGTAAAAGGTGAAGGGGGTAAGGATCAAAGGGTAAAAGGGTAAACGGGTAAGGGTAAAAGGGTAAGGGTAAAAGGGTAAAAGGGTAAGGGTAAAAGGGTAAATGGGTAAGGGTAAAAGGGTAAATGGGTAGGGGTAGAAGGGTAAATGGGTAAGGGTAAAAGGGTAAGGGTAAAAGGGTAAGGGTAAAAGGGTAAATGGGTAAGGGTAAAAGGGTAAGGGTAGAAGGGTAGAAGGGTAAATGGGTAAGGGTAAAAGGGTAAATGGGTAAGGGTAAAAGGGTAAAAGGGGAAAAGGAAAAAAGGGGAAAAGGGAAAGGGGAAAAAGGGAAAGGGAAAAAGGGAAAGTGCAAAAGGGAAAGGGCAAAAGGGTAAAAGGGAAAGGGCAAAAGGGTAAGGGCAAAAGGGAAAGGGCAAATGGGTTAGGGTAAAAGGGCAAATGGGAAAGGGCAAAAGGGAAAGGGCAAAAAAGCAAAAGGGAAAGGGCAAATGGGTAAGGGGGAAAGGGCAAAAGGGAAAGGGCAAAAGGGCAAAAAGGAAAGGGAAAAAGGGCAAAAGGGAAAGGGAAAAAGGGCAAAGGGGAAAGGGAAAATGGGTAAGGGTAAAAGGGCAAAAGGGAAAGGGCAAAAGGGCAAAAGGGAAAGGGAAAAAGGGCAAAAGGGAAAGGGAAAAAGGGTAAAAGGGAAAGGGAAAAAGGGTAAAAGGGCAAAAGGGAAAGGGCAAATGGGTAAGGGTAAAAGGGCAAAAGGGAAAGGGCAAATGGGTAAGGGGGAAAGGGCAAAAGGGCAAAAGGGCAAAAGGGCAAAAGGGAAAGGGTAAAAGGGTAAATGGGTAAGGGTAAAAGGGTAATATAAAAGGGTAAAAGGGTAAGGGTAAAAGGGTAAATGGGTAAGGGTAAAAGGGTAAATGGGTAAGGGTAAAAGGGTAAAGGTAAAAGGGTAAATGGGTAAGGGTAAAAGGGTAAATGGGTAAGGGTAAAAGGGTAAATGGGTAAGGGTAAATGGGTAAATGGGTAAGTGTAAAAGGGTACGGGTAAAAGGGTAAAAGGGTAAGGGAAAATGGGTAAAGGAAAAAGGGTAAAAGGGTAAGGGTAAAACGGTGAATGGGTAAGGGTAGAAGGGTAAATGGGTAAGGGTAAAAGGGTTAAGGTAAAAGGGTAAAGGTAAAAGGGTAAGGGTGAAAGGGTAAATGGGTTAGGGTGAAAGGGTAAATGGGTAAAGGTAAAACGGTGAATGGGTAAGGGTAAAAGGGTAAATGGGTAAGGGTAAAAGGGTAAATGGGCAAGGGTAAAAGGGTAAAAGGGTAAATGGGTAAGGGTAAAAGGGTAAGGGTAAAAGGGTAAAAGGGTAAGGGTAAAAGGGTAAATGGGTAGGGGTAGAAGGGTAAATGGGTAAGGGTAAAAGGGTAAGGGTAAAGGTAAAAGGGTAAAAGGTAAAGGGTGTAAGGGTAAAAGGGTAAGGGTAGAAGGGTAAAAGGGTAAGGGTAGAAGGGTAAATGGGTAAGGGTAAAAGGGTAAAAGGGTAAGGGCAAAGGGTAAATGGGTAAGGGTAAAAGGGTAAAGGTAAAAGGGTAAATGGGTAAGGGTAGAAGGGTAAATGGGTAAATGGGTAAGGGTAAAAGGGTAAATGGGTAAGGGTAAAACGGTAAAAGGGTAAGGGTAAAAGGGTAAATGGGTAAGGGTAAAAGGGTAAATGGGTAAGGGTAAAAGGGTAAAGGTAAAAGGGTAAATGGGTAAGGGTAAAAGGGTAAATGGGAAAGGGTAAAAGGGTAAATGGGTTAGGGTAAAAGGGTAAATGGGTAAATAGGTAAGGGTAAAAGGGCAAAAGGGTAAGGGCAAAAAGGTAAGGGTAACTTTAGAGATAGGGTTAGGGTTTAGGGATTAGGGCATAGGGATTCGGGCATATGGGGAAGGGGTCAGTATCGTTCCACTTTTCGATTTTGGGGTTCGCGATTTATGCAATTTTCCAGCTTTAGAGTTAGGGTTACGACATATGGGTAAGTGATTAGGGTTTAGGGATTCGGGCATAGGGGTTATGGGGCAGTAGCGTTCCACTTTTCGATTTTGGGGTTCGCGATTTATGCAATTTTCCAGCTTTAGAGTTAGGGTTACGACATATGGGTAAGTGATTAGGGGTTAGGGTTTAAGGATTCGGACATAGGGGTTAGGGGTCAGTAGCGTTCCCCTTTTTGATTTTGGGGTTTGCGATTTATGCAATTTTCCAGCTTTAGAGTTAGGGTTACGACATATGGGTCAGGGGTCAGTCGCGTTCCACTTTTTGATTTTGGGGTTTGCGATTAATGCAATTTTCCAGCTTTAGAGTTAGGGTTACGACATATGGATAAGTGATTAGGGGTGAGGGTTTAAGGATTCGGACATAGGGGTTAGGGGTCAGTAGCGTTCCCCTTTTCGATTTTGGGGTTTGCGATTTATGCAATTTTCCAGCTTTAGAGTTAGGGTTACGACATATGGGTAAGTGATTAGGGTTTAGGGATTCGGGCATAGGGGTTATGGGGCAGTAGCGTTCCACTTTTCGATTTTGGGGTTCGCGATTTATGCAATTTTCCAGCTTTAGAGTTAGGGTTACGACATATGGGTAAGGGCTCAGTCGCGTTCCACTTTTCAATTTTGGGGTTTGCGATTTATGCAATTTTCCAGCTTTAGAGTTAGGGTTACGACATATAGGTAAGTGATTAGGGGTTAGGGTTTAGGGGTAAGGTGCCTGTAGCGTTGCAATTTAAGGTTTTTTGGGATAGTCATTTCTGTTATTTCCCAGCTTCAGAGTCATGGCTGGGGGGGGGGGTTAGAGTTAAGGTCTGGATCTGTGCTTCTTGTATATGTTTTCAGTTTACAGTTTGTTTTAGGGTCAGGGCTATTGTTTGCATTTAGGGTTCGGGTATTCTTTTAGGGTTTAGGATCCATAATGTGAACAGACCTTTCATTAAGGTAGACAATATGGAACGCTTCACAAAATTGCATGTCATCCTTGCGCAGGGGCCAGGAGAAAAAGGGTAAGGGCAAAAGGGTGAGGGTGTAAGGGTAGGGGTAAGGGGAAGAAGGGGAAAAAATGGGTAAATGGGTAAGGGTAAAAGGGAAATAGGTGAAGGGTGTCAGGATAAAAGGGTAAGGGTAAAAGGGTAAATGGGTAAGGGTAAAAGGGGAAAAGGGTAAGGGAAAGGGTAAAAGGGCAAAAGGGAAAGGGGAAAAAGGGAAAAGGAAAAAGGGCAAGGGTAAATGGGTAAAAGGGTAAGGGTAAAAGGTGAAGGGTGTAAGGATAAAAGGGAAAAAGGGAAAAGGAAAAGGGCAAAAAGGAAAAAGGGTAAAAGGGGAAAGGGTAAAAGGGAAAGGGCGAAAGGGCAAAAGGGAAAGGAAAATGGAAAAAGGGAAATGGAAAAGGTAAAAGGGAAAGGGTAAAAGGGGAAAAGGGAAAAGGGGAAAGGGCAAAAGGGGAAAAGGGAAAGGGCAAAAGGGGAAAAGGGAAGGGTAAAAGGGAAAGGGTAAAAGGGAAAAAGGGAAAAGGAAAAGGGTAAAAGGGCAAAGGGAAAAGGGCAAAGGGAAAAGGGGAAAGGGGAAAAGGGAAAGGGGAAAAGGGCATAAGGGAAAAAAAGGGAAAGGGCAAAAGGGAAAAAAAGGGAAAGGGCAAAAGGGAAAAAAAGGGAAAGGGCAAAAGGGGAAAAAAAGGGAAAGGGAAATGGAAAAAGGGAAATGGAAAAGGTAAAAGGGAAAGGGTAAAAGGGCAAAAGGGGAAAATGGAAAGGGCAAAAGGGGAAAAGGGAAAGGGCAAAAGGGGAAAAGGGAAGGGTAAAAGGGAAAGGGTAAAGAGAAAAAAGGGAAAAGGAAAAGGGTAAAAGGGAAAAAGGAAAGGGCAAAAGGGAAAAAGGGAAAGGGCAAAAGGGAAAAAAAGGGAAAGGGCAAAAGGGCAAAAGGGAAAAAGGGAAAGGGTAAAAGGGAAAGGGAAAAAGGGAAAAAGGAAAAAGGGAAAAGGGAAAGGGAAAGGGAAAAAGGGAAAGGGAAAAGGGAAAAAGGGAAAGGGAAAAAGGGAAAAAGGGAAAGGGAAAAAGGGAAAAAGGGAAAGGGAAAAAGGGAAAAAGGGAAAGGGAAAAAAGGGAAAGGGGAAAGGGTAAGGGTAAAAGGTGAAGGGGGGTAAGGATCAAAGGGTAAAAGGGTAAACGGGTAAGGGTAAAAGGTGAAGGGTGTAAGGGTAAAAGGGTAGATAGGTAAACGAGTAAGGGTAAAAGGAGAAACAAGTAAGGGTAGAAGGGTAAATGGGTAAGGGTAAAAAGGGTAAGGGTGTAAGGGTAAAAGGGTAAGGGTAGAAGGGTAAATGGGTATGGGTAAAAGGGTAAATGGGTTAGGGTAGAAGGGCAAATGGGTATGGGTAGAAGGGTAAATGGGTAAGGGTAAAAAGGGTAAATGGGTAAGGGTAAAAAGGGTAAAATGGGTAAGGGTAAATGGGTAAGGGTAAAAGGGTAAGGGTAAAAGGGTAAAAGGGTAAATGGGCAAACGTAAAAGGGAAAAAGGGTAAAAGGTGAAGGGTGTTAGGGTAAATGGGTAAGGGTAAAAGGGTAAATGGGTGAGGGTAGAAGGGTAAATGGGTAAGGGTAGAAATGTAAATGGGTAAGGGGAAAAAGGGCAAATGGGTAAGGGTAAAAAGGGTAAAATGGGTAAGGGTAAATGGGTAAGGGTAAAAGGGTAAAAGGGCAAGGGTAAAAGGGTAAATGGGAAAGGGTAAAAGGGCAAAGGTAAAAGGGTAAAAGGTGAAGGGTGTAAGGGTAAATGGGTAAGGGTAAAAGGGTAAATGGGTGAGGGTAGAAGGGTAAATGGGTAAGGGTAGAAGGGTAAATGGGTAAGGGTAAAAAGGGTAAATGGGTAAGGGTAAAAAGGGTAAAATGGGTAAGGGTAAATGGGTAAGGGTAAAAGGGCAAAGGTAAAAGGGCAAAAGGGTGAGGGTGTAAGGGTAGGGGTAAGGGGAAGAAGGGGAAAAAATGGGTAAATGGGTAAGGGTAAAAGGGAAATAGGTGAAGGGTGTCAGGATAAAAGGGTAAGGGTAAAAGGGTAAATGGGTAAGGGTAAAAGGGGAAAAGGGTAAGGGAAAGGGTAAAAGGGCAAAAGGGAAAGGGGAAAAAGGGAAAAGGAAAAAGGGCAAGGGTAAAAGGGTAAATGGGAAAGGGTAAAAGGGCAAAGGTAAAAGGGTAAAAGGTGAAGGGTGTAAGGGTAAATGGGTAAGGGTAAAAGGGTAAATGGGTGAGGGTATAAGGGTAAATGGGTAAGGGTAGAAGGGTAAATGGGTAAGGGTAAAAAGGCTAAATGGGTAAGGGTAAAAAGGGTAAAATGGGTAAGGGTAAATGGGTAAGGGTAAAAGGGCAAAGGTAAAAGGGTAAAAGGTGAAGGGTGTAAGGGTAAATAGGTAAGGGTAAATGGGTAAGGGTAAAAGGGTAAAAGGGTAGAAGGGTAAATGGGTAAGGGTAGAAGGGTAAATGGGTAAGGGTAAAGGGGTAAATGGGTAAGGGTAAAAGGGTAAATGGGTAAGGGTAAAAGGGCAAAGGTAAAAGGGTAAGGGTAAAAGGGTAAATGGGTTAGGGTAAAAGGGTAGAAGGGTAAATCGGTAAGGGTAAAGGGGTAAATGGGTAAGGCAATAAGGGCAAAAGGGTAAGGGTAAATGGGTAAGGGTAAAAGGTGAAGGGTGTAAGGGTAAAAGGTGAAGGGTAGAAGGGTAAAAGGGTAAGGGTAGAAGGGTAAAAGGGTAAGGGTAAAAGGGTAAGGGTAGAAGGATAAATGGGTAAGGGTAGAAGGGTAAATCGGTAAGGGTAAAGGGGTAAATGGGTAAGGCAATAAGGGTAAAAGGGACAGGGGAAAAAGGGAAAGGGTAAAAGGGAAAATGGGAAAGGGAAAAAGGGACAAGGGAAAAAGGGAAAGGGTAAAAGGGAAAAGGGAAAGGGTAAAAGGGAAAAGGGAAAGGAAAAAGGAAAAGGGTAAAAAGGAAAGGAAAAAGGGAAAGGGTAAAATGGAAAGGGAAAAGGAAAAGGGTAAAATGGAAAGGGAAAAGGAAAGGGTAAAAGGGTAAAAAGGAAAGAAAAAAGGGAAAGGGTAAAAGGGAAAAGGGGAAAAGGGGAAAAGGGAAAGGGGAAAAAGGGAAAGGGAAAAAGGGAAAGTGCAAAAGGGAAAGGGCAAAAGGGTAAAAGGGAAAGGGCAAAAGGGTAAGGGCAAAAGGGTAAGGGCAAAAGGGTAAAAGGGAAAGGGCAAAAGGGTAAGGGCAAATGGGTAAGGGTAAAAGGGCAAATGGGAAAGGGCAAAAGGGAAAGGGCAAAAGGGTAAGGGCAAAAGGGAAAGGGCAAATGGGTAAGGGGGAAAGGGCAAAAGGGAAAGGGAAAAAGGGTAAAAGGGAAGTGAAAAAGGGTAAAAGGGAAGTGAAAAAGGGCAAAAGGGAAAGGGAAAAAGGGCAAAAGGGAAAGGGAAAATGGGTAAGGGTAAAAGGGCAAAAGGGAAAGGGCAAAAGGGCAAAAGGGAAAGGGAAAAAGGGCAAAAGGGAAAGGGAAAAAGGGTAAAAGGGAAAGGGAAAAAGGGTAAAAAAGCAAAAGGGAAAGGGCAAATGGGTAAGGGTAAAAGGGCAAAAGGGAAAGGGCAAATGGGTAAGGGGGAAAGGGCAAAAGGGAAAGGGAAAAAGGGTAAAAGGGAAAGAGAAAAAGGGTAAAAGGGAAAGGGAAAAAGGGCAAAAGGGCATAAGGGCAAAAGGGAAAGGGTAAAAGGGTAAATGGGTAAGGGTAAAAGGGTAAAAGTAAAAGGGTAAAAGGGTAAGGGTAAAAGGGTAAATGGGTAAGGGTAAAAGGGTACGGGTAAAAGGGTAAAAGGGTAAGGGTAAAAGGGTAAATGGGTAAGGGTAAAAGGGTAAAGGTAAAAGGGTAAATGGGTAAGGGTAAAAGGGTAAATGGGTAAGGGTAAAAGGGTAAATGGGTAAGGGTAAATGGGTAAGTGTAAAAGGGTACGGGTAAAAGGGTAAAGGGTAAGGGAAAATGGGTAAAGGAAAAAGGGTAAAAGGGTAAGGGTAAAACGGTGAATGAGTAAGGGTAGAAGGGTAAATGGGTAAGGGTAAAAGGGTTAAGGTAAAAGGGTAAAGGTAAAAGGGTAAGGGTGAAAGGGTAAGGGTGAAAGGGTAAAGGTAAAAGGGTAAAGGTAAAAGGGTAAGGGTGAAAGGGTAAATGGGTTAGGGTGAAAGGGTAAATGGGTAAAGGTAAAACGGTGAATGGGTAAGGGTAAAAGGGTAAATGGTAAAAGGGTAAAAGGGTAAATGGGCAAGGGTAAAAGGGTAAATGGGTAAGGGTAAAAGGGTAAGGGTAAAAGGTTAAAAGGGTAAGGGTAAAAGGGTAAATGGGTAAGGGTAAAAGGGTAAATGGGCAAGGGTAAAAGGGTAAATGGGTAAGGGTAAAAGGGTAAGGGTAAAAGGTTAAAAGGGTAAGGGTAAAAGGGTAAATGGGTAAGGGTAAAAGGGTAAGGGTAGAAGTAAATGGGTCAGGGTAAAAGGGTAAATGGGTAAGGGTAAAAGGGTAAAAGGTGAAGGGTGTAAGGGTAAAAGGGTAAGGGTAGAAGGGTAAAAGGGTAAGGGTAGAAGGGTAAATGGGTAAGGGTAAAAGGGTAAAAGGGTAAGGGCAAAAGGGTAAATGGGTAAGGGTAAAAGGGTAAAGGTAAAAGGGTAAATGGGTAAGGGTAGAAGGGTAAATGGGTAAATGGGTAAGGGTAAAAGGGTAAATGGGTAAGGGTAAAAGGGTAAATGGGTAAGGGTAAAAGGGTAAAAGGGTAAGGGTAAAAGGGTAAATGGGTAAGGGTAAAAGGGTAAATGGGTAAGGGTAAAAGGGTAAAGGTAAAAGGGTAAATGGGTAAGGGTAAAAGGGTAAATGGGTTAGGGTAAAAGGGTAAATGGGTAAATGGATAAGACTAAAAGGACAAAAGGGTAAGGGCAAAAAGGTAAGGGAAACTTTAGAGATAGGGTTAGGGTTAAGGGATTAGGGCATAGGGATTCGGGCATATGGGTAAGGGGTCAGTATCGTTCCACTTTTCGATTTTGGGGTTCGCGATTTATGCAATTTTCCAGCTTAGAGTTAGGGTTACGACATATGGGTAAGGGCTCAGTCGCGTTCCACTTTTTGATTTTGGGGTTTACGATTTATGCAATTTTCCAGCTTTAGAGTTAGGGTTACGACATATGGGTAAGTGATTAGGGGTGAGGGTTTTAGGATTCGGACATAGGGGTTAGGGGTCAGTAGCGTTCCCCTTTTCGATTTTGCGGTTTGCGATTTATGCAATTTTCCAGCTTTAGAGTTAGGGTTACGACATATGGGTAAGTGATTAGGGTTTAGGGATTCGGGCATAGGGTTTATGGGGCAGTAGCGTTCCACTTTTCGATTTTGGGGTTCGCGATTTATGCAATTTTCCAGCTTTAGAGTTAGGGTTACGACATATGGGTAAGTGATTAGGGGTTAGGGTTTAAGGATTCGGACATAGGGGTTAGGGGTCAGTAGCGTTCCCCTTTTCGATTTTGGGGTTTGCGATTTATGCAATTTTACAGCTTTAGAGTTAGGGTTACGACATATGGGTCAGGGGTCAGTCGCGTTCCACTTTTTGATTTTGGGGTTTGCGATTAATGCAATTTTCCAGCTTTAGAGTTAGGGTTACGACATATGGGTAAGTGATTAGGGGTGAGGGTTTAAGGATTCGGACTTAGGGGTTAGGGGTCAGTAGCGTTCCCCTTTTCGATTTTGGGGTTTGCGATTTATGCAATTTTACAGCTTTAGAGTTAGGGTTACGACATATGGGTAAGGGCTCAGTCGCGTTCCACTTTTCGATTTTGGGGTTTGCGATTTATGCAATTTTCCATCTTTAGAGTTAGGGTTACGACATATGGGTAAGTGATTAGGGTTTAGGGATTCGGGCATAGGGGTTATGGGGCAGTAGCGTTCCCCTTTTTGATTTTGGGGTTTGCGATTTATGCAATTTTACAGCTTTAGAGTTAGGGTAACGACATATGGGTAAGGGCTCAGTCGCGTTCCACTTTTCAATTTTGGGGTTTGCGATTTATGCAATTTTCCAGCTTTAGAGTTAGGGTTACGACATATGGGTAAGTGATTAGGAGTTAGGGTTTAAGGATTCGGACATAGGGGTTAGGGGTCAGTAGCGTTCCCCTTTTTGATTTTGGGGTTTGCGATTTATGCAATTTTACAGCTTTAGAGTTAGGGTTACGACATATGGGTAAGGGCTCAGTCGCGTTCCACTTTTCAATTTTGGGGTTTGCGATTTATGCAATTTTCCAGCTTTAGAGTTAGGGTTACGACATATGGGTAAGTGATTAGGAGTTAGGGTTTAAGGATTCGGACATAGGGGTTAGGGGTCAGTAGCGTTCCCCTTTTTGATTTTGGGGTTTGCGATTTATGCAATTTTACAGCTTTAGAGTTAGGGTTACGACATATGGGTAAGGGCTCAGTCGCGTTCCACTTTTCAATTTTGGGGTTTGCGATTTATGCAATTTTCCAGCTTTAGAGTTAGGGTTACGACATGTAGGTAAGTGATTAGGGGTTAGGGTTTAGGGGTTAGGTGCCTGTAGCGTTGCAATTTAAGGTTTTTTGGGATAGTCATTTCTGTTATTTCCCAGCTTCAGAGTCATGGCTGGGGGGGGGTTAGAGTTAAGGTCTGGATCTGTGCTTCTTGTATATGTTTTCAGTTTACAGTTTGTTTTAGGGTCAGGGCTATTGTTTGCATTTAGGGTTCGGGTATTCTTTTAGGGTTTAGGATCCATAATGTGAACATAACTTTCTTTAAGGTAGACAATATGGAACGCTTCACAAAATTGCATGTCATCCTTGCGCAGGGGCCAGGAGAAAAAGGGTAAGGGCAAAAGGGTGAGGGTGTAAGGGTAGGGGTAAGGGGAAGAAGGGGAAAAAATGGGTAAATGGGTAAGAGTAAAAGGGAAATAGGTGAAGGGTGTCAGAATAAAAGGGTAAGGGTAAAAGGGTAAATGGGTAAGGGTAAAAGGGAAAAAGGGAAAAGGGTAAGGGAAAGGGTTAAAGGGCAAAAGGGAAAGGGGAAAAAGGAAAAAGGGCAAGGGTAAATGGGAAAAAGGGTAAGGGTAAAAGGTGAAGGGTGTAAGGATAAAAGGGAAAAAGGGAAAGGGAAAAAGGAAAAAGGGTAAAAGGGAAAGGGCGAAAGGGTAAAAGGGAAAGGGCGAAAGGGCAAAAGGGAAAGGAAAATGGAAAAAGGGAAATGGAAAAGGTAAAAGGGAAAGGGTAAAAGGGGAAAAGGGAAAGGGCAAAAGGGGAAAAGGGAAGGGTAAAAGGGAAAGGGTAAAAGGGAAAAAGGGAAAAAAAAGGGTAAAAGGGAAAAAAGAAAGGGCAAAAGGGAAAAAGGGAAAGGGGAAAAGGGAAAAAAAGGGAAAGGGCAAAAGGGGAAAAAAGGGAAAGGGAAATGGAAAAAGGGAAATGGAAAAGGTAAAAGGGAAAGGGTAAAAGGGCAAAAGGGGAAAAGGGAAAGGGCAAAAGGGGAAAAGGGAAAGGGCAAAAGGGGAAAAGGGAAGGGTAAAAGGGAAAGGGTAAAGAGAAAAAAGGGAAAAGGAAAAGGGTAAAAGGGAAAAAGGAAAGGGCAAAAGGGAAAAAGGGAAAGGGCAAAAGGGAAAAAAAGGGAAAGGGCAAAAGGGCAAAAGGGAAAAAGGGAAAGGGTAAAAGGGAAAGGGTAAAAGGGAAAAAGGGAAAAAGGAAAAAGGGAAAAGGGAAAGGGAAAGGGAAAAAGGGAAAAAGGGAAAGGGAAAAAATGGAAAGGGGAAAGGGTAAGGGTAAAAGGTGAAGGGGGTAAGGATCAAAGGGTAAAAGGGTAAACGGGTAAGGGAAAAAGGGTAAGGGTAAAAGGGTAAAAGGGTAAGGGTAAAAGGGTAAATGGGTAAGGGTAAAAGGGTAAATGGGTAGGGGTAGAAGGGTAAATGGGTAAGGGTAAAAGGGTAAGGGTAAAAGGGTAAGGGTAAAAGGGTAAATGGGTAAGGGTAAAAGGGTAAGGGTAGAAGGGTAGAAGGGTAAATGGGTAAGGGTAAAAGGGTAAATGGGTAAGGGTAAAAGGTTAAAAGGGGAAAAGGAAAAAAGGGGAAAAGGGAAAGGGGAAAAAGGGAAAGGGAAAAAGGGAAAGTGCAAAAGGGAAAGGGCAAAAGGGTAAAAGGGAAAGGGCAAAAGGGTAAGGGCAAAAGGGAAAGGGCAAATGGGTAAGGGTAAAAGGGCAAATGGGAAAGGGCAAAAGGGAAAGGGCAAAAAAGCAAAAGGGAAAGGGCAAATGGGTAAGGGGGAAAGGGCAAAAGGGAAAGGGCAAAAGGGCAAAAAGGAAAGGGAAAAAGGGCAAAAGGGAGAGGGAAAAAGGGCAAAGGGGAAAGGGAAAATGGGTAAGGGTAAAAGGGCAAAAGGGAAAGGGCAAAAGGGCAAAAGGGAAAGGGAAAAAGGGCAAAAGGGAAAGGGAAAAAGGGTAAAAGGGAAAGGGCAAATGGGTAAGGGTAAAAGGGCAAAAGGGAAAGGGCAAATGGGTAAGGGGGAAAGGGCAAAAGGGAAAGGGAAAAAGGGTAAAAGGGAAAGAGAAAAAGGGTAAAAGGGAAAGGGAAAAAGGGCAAAAGGGCAAAAGGGAAAGGGTAAAAGGGTAAATGGGTAAGGGTAAAAGGGTAAAAGTAAAAGGGTAAGGGTAAAAGGGTAAATGGGTAAGGGTAAAAGGGTAAATGGGTAAGGGTAAAAGGGTACGGGTAAAAGGGTAAAAGGGTAAGGGTAAAAGGGTAAATGGGTAAGGGTAAAAGGGTAAAGGTAAAAGGGTAAATGGGTAAGGGTAAAAGGGTAAATGGGTAAGGGTAAAAGGGTAAATGGGTAAGGGTAAATGGGTAAATGGGTAAGTGTAAAAGGGTACGGGTAAAAGGGTAAAAGGGTAAGGGAAAATGGGTAAAGGAAAAAGGGTAAAAGGGTAAGGGTAAAACGGTGAATGGGTAAGGGTAGAAGGGTTAATGGGTAAGGGTAAAAGGGTTAAGGTAAAAGGGTAAAGGTAAAAGGGTAAGGGTGAAAGGGTAAATGGGTTAGGGTGAAAGGGTAAATGGGTAAAGGTAAAATGGTGAATGGGTAAGGGTAAAAGGGTAAATGGGTAAGGGTAAAAGGGTAAATGGGCAAGGGTAAAAGGGTAAAAGGGTAAATGGGTAAGGGTAAAAGGGTAAGGGTAAAAGGGTAAAAGGGTAAAAGGGTAAATGGGTAAGGGTAAAAGGGTAAATGGGTAGGGGTAGAAGGGTAAATGGGTAAGGGTAAAAGGGTAAGGGTAAAAGGGTAAAAGGGTAAGGGTAAAAGGGTAAATGGGTAAGGGTAAAAGGGTAAGGGTAGAAGGGTAGAAGGGTAAATGGGTCAGGGTAAAAGGGTAAATGGGTAAGGGTAAAAGGGTAAAAGGTGAAGGGTGTAAGGGTAAAAGGGTAAGGGTAGAAGGGTAAAAGGGTAAGGGTAGAAGGGTAAATGGGTAAGGGTAAAAGGGTAAAAGGGTAAGGGCAAAAGGGTAAATGGGTTAGGGTAAAAGGGTAAAGGTAAAAGGGTAAATGGGTAAGGGTAGAAGGGTAAATGGGTAAATGGGTAAGGGTAAAAGGGTAAATGGGTAAGGGTAAAAGGGTAAAAGGGTAAGGGTAAAAGGGTAAATGGGTAAGGGTAAAAGGGTAAATGGGTAAGGGTAAAAGGGTAAAGGTAAAAGGGTAAATGGGTAAATGGGTAAGGGTAAAAGGGTAAATGGGTTAGGGTAAAAGGGTAAATGGGTAAATAGGTAAGGGTAAAAGGGCAAAAGGGTCAGGGCAAAAAGGTAACGGTAACTTTAGAGATAGGGTTAGGGTTTAGAGATTAGGGCATAGGGATTCGGGCATATGGGTAAGGGGTCAGTATCGTTCCACTTTTCGATTTTGGGGTTCGCGATTTATGCAATTTTCCAGCTTAGAGTTAGGGTTACGACATATGGGTAAGGGCTCAGTCGCTATGCACTTTTTGATTTTGGGGTTTACGATTTATGCAATTTTCCAGCTTTAGAGTTAGGGTTACGACATATGGGTAAGTGATTAGGGGTGAGGGTTTTAGGATTCGGACATAGGGGTTAGGGGTCAGTAGCGTTCCCCTTTTCGATTTTGGGGTTTGCGATTTATGCAATTTTCCAGCTTTAGAGTTAGGGTTACGACATATGGGTAAGTGATTAGGGTTTAGGGATTCGGGCATAGGGGTTATGGGGCAGTAGCGTTCCACTTTTCGATTTTGGGGTTCGCGATTTATGCAATTTTCCAGCTTAAGAGTTAGGGTTACGACATATGGGTAAGTGATTAG
Source organism: Gymnothorax reevesii (assembly GCA_029721435.1). Lineage (NCBI taxonomy): Eukaryota > Metazoa > Chordata > Actinopteri > Anguilliformes > Muraenidae > Gymnothorax > Gymnothorax reevesii. The sequence continues at coordinate 110,349 of JARABX010000206.1, forward strand.
GGGTTAGGGTTTAAGGATTCGGACATAGGGGTTAGGGGTCAGTAGCGTTCCCCTTTTCGATTTTGGGGTTTGCGATTTATGCAATTTTCCAGCTTTAGAGTTAGGGTTACGACATATGGGTCAGGGGTCAGTCGCGTTCCACTTTTTGATTTTGGGGTTTGCGATTAATGCAATTTTCCAGCTTTAGAGTTAGGGTTACGACATATGGGTAAGTGATTAGGGGTGAGGGTTTAAGGATTCGGACATAGGGGTTAGGGGTCAGTAGCGTTCCCCTTTTCGATTTTGGGGTTTGCGATTTATGCAATTTTACAGCTTTAGAGTTAGGGTTACGACATATGGGAAAGGGCTCAGTCGCGTTCCACTTTTCGATTTTGGGGTTTGCGATTTATGCAATTTTCCAGCTTTAGAGTTAGGGTTACGACATATGGGTAAGTGATTAGGGTTTAGGGATTCGGGCATAGGGGTTATGGGGCAGTAGCGTTCCACTTTTCGATTTTGGGGTTCGCGATTTATGCAATTTTCCAGCTTTAGAGTTAGGGTTACGACATATGGGTAAGTGATTAGGAGTTAGGGTTTAAGGATTCGGACATAGGGGTTAGGGGTCAGTAGCGTTCCCCTTTTCGATTTTGGGGTTTGCGATTTATGCAATTTTACAGCTTTAGAGTTAGGGTTACGACATATGGGTAAGGGCTCAGTCGCGTTCCACTTTTCAATTTTGGGGTTTGCGATTTATGCAATTTTCCAGCTTTAGAGTTAGGGGTACGACATATAGGTAAGTGATTAGGGGTTAGGGTTTAGGGGTTAGGTGTCTGTAGCGTTGCAATTTAAGGTTTTTTGGGATAGTCATTTCTGTTATTTCCCAGCTTCAGAGTCATGGCTGGGGGGGGGTTAGAGTTAAGGTCTGGATCTGTGCTTCTTGTATATGTTTTCAGTTTACAGTTTGTTTTAGGGTCAGGGCTATTGTTTGCATTTAGGGTTCGGGTATTCTTTTAGGGTTTAGGATCCATAATGTGAACAGACCTTTCATTAAGGTAGACAATATGGAACGCTTCACAAAATTGCATGTCATCCTTGCGCAGGGGCCAGGAGAAAAAGGGTAAGGGCAAAAGGGTGAGGGTGTAAGGGTAGGGGTAAGGGGAAGAAGGGGAAAAAATGGGTAAATGGGTAAGGGTAAAAGGGAAATAGGTGAAGGGTGTCAGGATAAAAGGGTAAGGGTAAAAGGGTAAATGGGTAAGGGTAAAAGGGAAAAAGGGAAAAGGGTAAGGGAAAGGGTAAAAGGGCAAAAGGGAAAGGGGAAAAAGGGAAAAGGAAAAAGGGCAAGGGTAAATGGGTAAAAGGGTAAGGGTAAAAGGTGAAGAGTGTAAGGATAAAAGGGAAAAAGGGAAAGGGAAAAAGGGCAAAAAAGAAAAAGGGTAAAAGGGAAAGGGCGAAAGGGTAAAAGGGAAAGGGCGAGCAAAAGGGAAAGGAAAATGGAAAAAGGGAAATGGAAAAGGTAAAAGGGAAAGGGTAAAAGGGGAAAAGGGAAAGGGCAAAAGGGGAAAAGGGAAGGGTAAAAGGAAAGGGTAAAAGGGAAAAAGGGAAAAGGAAAAGGGTAAAAGGGCAAAGGGAAAAGGGCAAAGGGAAAAAGGGAAAGGGGAAAAGGGAAAGGGGAAAAGGGCAAAAGGGAAAAAAAGGGAAAGGGCAAAAGGGAAAAAAAGGGAAAGGGCAAAAGGGGAAAAAAGGGAAAGGGAAATGGAAAAAGGGAAATGGAAAAGGTAAAAGGGAAAGGGTTGAAGGGCAAAAGGGGAAAAGGGAAAGGGCAAAAGGGGAAAAGGGAAAGGGCAAAAGGGGAAAAGGGAAGGGTAAAAGGGAAAAGGGTAAAGAGAAAAAAGGGGAAAAGGAAAAGGGTAAAAGGGAAAAAGGAAAGGGCAAAAGGGAAAAAAGGAAAGGGCAAAAGGGAAAAAAAGGGAAAGGGGAAAAGGGCAAAAGGGAAAAAGGGAAAGGGTAAAAGGGAAAAAGGGAAAAAGGAAAAAGGGAAAAGGGAAAGGGAAAGGGAAAAAAGGGAAAGGGAAAAGGGAAAAAGGGAAAAAGGGAAAGGGAAAAAATGGAAAGGGGAAAGGGTAAGGGTAAAAGGTGAAGGGGGTAAGGATCAAAGGGTAAAAGGGTAAACGGGTAAGGGTAAAAGGTGAAGGGTGTAAGGGTAAAAGGGTTAACAAGTAAGGGTAGAAGGGTAAATGGGTAAGGGTAAAAAGGGTAAATGGGTAAGGGTAAAAAGGGTAAGGGTGTAAGGGTAAAAGGGTAAGGGTAGAAGGGTAAATGGGTATGGGTAGAAGGGTAAATGGGTTAGGGTAGAAGGGTAAATGGGTATGGGTAGAAGGGTAAATGGGTAAGGGTAAAAAGGGTAAATGGGTAAGGGTAAAAAGGGTAAATGGGTAAGGGTAAAAAGGGTAAATGGGTAAGGGTAAAAAGGGTAAATGGGTAAGGGTAAATAAGGGTAAATGGGCAAACGTAAAAGGGAAAAAATGTAAAAGGTGAAGGGTGTAAGGGTAAATGGGTAAGGGTAAAAGGGTAAATGGGTGAGGGTAGAAGGGTAAATGGGTAAGGGTAGAAGGGTAAATGGGTAAGGGTAGAAGGGTAAAAAGGGCAAATGGTAAGGGTAAAAAGGGTAAAATGGGTAAGGGTAAATGGGTAAGGGTAAAAGGGCAAGGGTAAAAGGGTAAATGGGTAAGGGTAAAAGGGCAAAGGTAAAAGGGTAAAAGGTGAAGGGTGTAAGGGTAAATGGGTAAGGGTAAAAGGGTAAATGGGTGAGGGTAGAAGGGTAAATGGGTCAGGGTAGAAGGGTAAAATGGGTAAGGGTAAAAAGGGTAAATGGGTAAGGGTAAAAAGGGTAAAATGGGTAAGGGTAAATGGGTAAGGGTAAAAGGGCAAGGGTAAAAGGGTAAATGGGTAAGGGTAAAAGGGCAAAGGTAAAAGGGTAAAAGGTGAAGGGTGTAAGGGTAAATGGGTAAGAGTAGAAGGGTAAATGGGTAAGGGTAAAAAGGGTAAATGGGTAAGGGTAAAAAGGGTAAAATGGGTAAGGGTAAATGGGTAAGGGTAAAAGGGCAAAGGTAAAAGGGAAAAAGGTGAAGGGTGTAAGGGTAAATAGGTAAGGGTAAATGGGTAAGGGTAAAAGGGTAGAAGGGTAAATGGGTAAGGGTAAAGGGGTAAATGGGTAAGGGTAAAAGGGCAAAGGTAAAAGGGTACGGGTAAAAGGGTAAGGGTAAAAGGGTAAATGGGTAAGGGTAAAAGGGCAAAGGTAAAAGGGTAAGGGTAAAAGGGTAAATGGGTAAGGGTAAAAGGGTAGAAGGGTAAATCGGTAAGGGTAAAGGGGTAAATGGGTAAGGCAATAAGGGCAAAAGGGTAAGGGTAAATGGGTAAGGGTAAAAGGTGAAGGGTGTAAGGGTAAAAGGGGAAGGGTAGAAGGGTAAATGGGTAAGGGTAAAAGGGTAAGGGCAAAAGGGAAAGGGCAAATGGGTAAGGGCAAAAGGGCAAAAGGGAAAGGGCAAATGGGTAAGGGGGAAAGGGCAAAAGGGAAAGGGCAAAAGGGCAAAAAGGAAAGGGAAAAAGGGTAAAAGGGAAGGGAAAAAGGGCAAAAGGGAAAGGGCAAATGGGTAAGGGTAAAAAGGGTAAAATGGGTAAGGGTAAATGGGTAAGGGTAAAAGGGTAAATGGGTAGGGGTAGAAGGGTAAGGGTAAAAGGGTAAATGGGTAAGGGTAAAAGGGTAAGGGTGTAAGGGTAAAAGGGGAAGGGTAGAAGGGTAAATGGGTAAGGGTAGAAGGGTAAATGGGTACTGGTAGAAGGGTAAATGGGTAAGGGTAAAAAGGGTAAATGGGTAAGGGTAAAAAGGGTAAAATGGGTAAGAGTAAATGGTTAAGGGTAAAAAGGGTAAAATGGGTAAGGGTAAATGGGTAAGGGTAAAAGGGTAAATGGGTAGGGGTAGAAGGGTAAGGGTAAAAGGGTAAATGGGTAAGGGTAAAAGGGTAAAATGGGTAAGGGTAAAAGGGTAAAGGGGTAAGGGTAAAAGGGTAAATGGGTAAGGGTAAAAGGGTAAATGGGTAAGGGTAAAAGGGCAAAGGTAAAAGGGTAAAAGGTGAAGGGTGTAAGGGTAAATGGGTAAGGGTAGAAGGATAAATGGGTAAGGGTAGAAGGGTAAATGGGTAAGGGTAGAAGGGTAAATGGGAAAGGGTAAAAAGGGTAAAATGGGTAAGGGTAAATGGGTGAGGGTAAAAGGGTAAATGGGTAAGGGTAGAAGGGTAAATGGGTAAGGGTAAAAGGGCAAAGGTAAAAGGGTAAAAGGGTAAAAGGTGAAGGGTGTAAGGGTAAATGGGTAAGGGTAAAAGGGTAAATGGGTAAGGGTAAAAAGGGTAAATGGGTAAGGGTAGAAGGGTAAATGGGTAAGGGTAGAAGGGTAAATGGGAAAGGGTAAAAAGGGTAAAATGGGTAAGGGTAAATGGGTGAGGGTAAAAGGGTAAATGGGTAAGGGTAGAAGGGTAAATGGGAAAGGGTAAAAAGGGTAAAATGGGTAAGGGTAAATGGGTAAGGGTAAAAAGGGTAAATGGGAAAGGGTAAAAAGGGTAAATGGGAAAGGGTAAAAAGGGTAAGGGTAAAAGGGTAAATGGGTAAGGGTAAAAAGGGTAAATGGGTAAGGGTAAAAAGGGTAAAATGGGTAAGGGTAAATGGGTAAGGGTAAAAGGGTAAGGGTAAAAGGGTAAATGGGTAAGGGTAAAAGGGCAAAGGTAAAAGGGTAAAAGGGTAAAAGGTGAAGGGTGTAAGGGTAAATGGGTAAGGGTAGAAGGGTAAATGGGTAAGGGTAGAAGGGTAAATGGGTAAGGGTAGAAGGGTAAATGGGTAAGGGTAAAAAGGGTAAATGGGAAAGGGTAAAAAGGGTAAATGGGAAAGGGTAAAAAGGGTAAGGGTAAAAGGGAAAATGGGTAAGGGTAAAAGGGCAAAGGTAAAATGGTAAAAGGTGAAGGGTGTAAGGGTAAATGGGTAAGGGTAGAAGGGTAAATGGGTAAGGGTAAAAAGGGTAAATGGGTAAGGGTAAAAAGGGTAAATGGGTAAGGGTAAAAAGGGTAAATGGGTAAGGGTAAAAGGGCAAAGGTAAAATGGTAAAAGGTGAAGGGTGTAAGGGTAAATGGGTAAGGGTAGAAGGGTAAATGGGTAAGGGTAAAAAGGGTAAATGGGTAAGGGTAAAAAGGGTAAAATGGGTAAGGGTAAATGGTTAAGGGTAAAAGGGAAAAGGTAAAAGGGTAAAAGGTGAAGGGTGTAAGGGTAAATGGGAAAGGGTAAATGGGTAAGGGTAAATGGGTAAATGGGTAAGGGTAAATGGGTAAGGGTAAAAGGGTAAATGGGTAAGGGTAAAAGGGTAAAAGGGTAGAAGGGTAAATGGGTAAGGGTAGAAGGGTAAATGGGTAAGGGTAGAAGGGTAAATGGGTAGGGGTAAATGGGTAAGGCAATAAGGGCAAAAGGGTAAGGGTAAATGGGTAAGGGTAAAAGGGTAAAAGGGTAGAAGGGTAAATGGGTAAGGTTAAAAGGGTAAAAGGGAAAAGGGAAAGGGTAAAAGGGAAAAGGGAAAAAGGGAAAGGAAAAAGGGAAAGGGTAAAAAGGAAAGGAAAAAGGGAAAGGGTAAAATGGAAAGGGTAAAAGGGAAAGGGTAAAAGGGTAAAAAGGAAAGGAAAAAGGGAAAGGGTAAAAGGGTAAAAAGGAAAGGAAAAAGGGAAAGGGTAAAAGGGAAAGGGCGAAAGGGCAAAAGGGAAAGGAAAATGGAAAAAGGGAAATGGAAAAGGTAAAAGGGAAAGGGTAAAAGGGGAAAAGGGAAAGGGCAAAAGGGGAAAAGGGAAGGGTAAAAGGGAAAGGGTAAAAGGGAAAAAGGGAAAAAAAAAGGGTAAAAGGGAAAAAAGAAAGGGCAAAAGGGAAAAAGGGAAAGGGGAAAAGGGAAAGGGGAAAAAGGCATAAGGGAAAAAAAGGGAAAGGGCAAAAGGGAAAAAAAGGGAAAGGGCAAAAGGGGAAAAAAGGGAAAGGGAAATGGAAAAAGGGAAATGGAAAAGGTAAAAGGGAAAGGGTAAAAGGGCAAAAGGGGAAAAGGGAAAGGGCAAAAGGGGAAAAGGGAAGGGTAAAAGGGAAAGGGTAAAGAGAAAAAAGGGAAAAGGAAAAGGGTAAAAGGGAAAAAGGAAAGGGCAAAAGGGAAAAAGGGAAAGGGCAAAAGGGAAAAAAAGGGAAAGGGCAAAAGGGCAAAAGGGAAAAAGGGAAAGGGTAAAAGGGAAAGGGTAAAAGGGAAAAAGGGAAAAAGGAAAAAGGGAAAAGGGAAAGGGAAAGGGAAAAAGGGAAAGGGAAAAGGGAAAAAGGGAAAGGGAAAAAGGGAAAAAGGGAAAGGGAAAAAATGGAAAGGGGAAAGGGTAAGGGTAAAAGGTGAAGGGGGTAAGGATCAAAGGGTAAAAGGGTAAACGGGTAAGGGTAAAAGGGTAAGGGTAAAAGGGTAAAAGGGTAAGGGTAAAAGGGTAAATGGGTAAGGGTAAAAGGGTAAATGGGTAGGGGTAGAAGGGTAAATGGGTAAGGGTAAAAGGGTAAGGGTAAAAGGGTAAGGGTAAAAGGGTAAATGGGTAAGGGTAAAAGGGTAAGGGTAGAAGGGTAAATGGGTAAGGGTAAAAGGGTAAATGGGTAAGGGTAAAAGGTTAAAAGGGGAAAAGGAAAAAAGGGGAAAAGGGAAAGGGGAAAAAGGGAAAGGGAAAAAGGGAAAGTGCAAAAGGGAAAGGGCAAAAGGGTAAAAGGGAAAGGGCAAAAGGGTAAGGGCAAAAGGGAAAGGGCAAATGGGTAAGGGTAAAAGGGCAAATGGGAAAGGGCAAAAGGGAAAGGGCAAAAAAGCAAAAGGGAAAGGGCAAATGGGTAAGGGGGAAAGGGCAAAAGGGAAAGGGCAAAAGGGCAAAAAGGAAAGGGAAAAAGGGCAAAGGGGAAAGGGAAAATGGGTAAGGGTAAAAGGGCAAAAGGGAAAGGGCAAAAGGGCAAAAGGGAAAGGGAAAAAGGGCAAAAGGGAAAGGGAAAAAGGGTAAAAGGGAAAGGGAAAGGGTAAAAGGGAAAGGGAAAGGGTAAAAGGGGAAAAGGGAAAGGGCAAAAGGGGAAAAGGGAAGGGTAAAAGGGAAAGGGTAAAAGGGAAAAAGGGAAAAGGAAAAGGGTAAAAGGGCAAAGGGAAAAGGGCAAAGGGAAAAAGGGAAAGGGGAAAAGGGAAAGGGGAAAAGGGAAAGGGGAAAAGGGCAAAAGGGAAAAAAAGGGAAAGGGCAAAAGGGAAAAAAAGGGAAAGGGCAAAAGGGGAAAAAAGGGAAAGGGAAATGGAAAAAGGTAAAAGGGAAAGGGTAAAAGGGGAAAAGGGAAAGGGCAAAAGGGGAAAAGGGAAGGGTAAAAGGGAAAGGGTAAAAGGGAAAAAGGGAAAAAAAAAGGGTAAAAGGGAAAAAAGAAAGGGCAAAAGGGAAAAAGGGAAAGGGGAAAAGGGAAAGGGGAAAAAGGCATAAGGGAAAAAAAGGGAAAGGGCAAAAGGGAAAAAAAGGGAAAGGGCAAAAGGGGAAAAAAGGGAAAGGGAAATGGAAAAAGGGAAATGGAAAAGGTAAAAGGGAAAGGGTAAAAGGGCAAAAGGGGAAAAGGGAAAGGGCAAAAGGGGAAAAGGGAAAGGGCAAAAGGGCAAAAGGGAAGGGTAAAAGGGAAAGGGTAAAGAGAAAAAAGGGAAAAGGAAAAGGGTAAAAGGGAAAAAGGAAAGGGCAAAAGGGAAAAAGGGAAAGGGCAAAAGGGAAAAAAAGGGAAAGGGCAAAAGGGCAAAAGGGAAAAAGGGAAAGGGTAAAAGGGAAAGGGTAAAAGGGAAAAAGGGAAAAAGGAAAAAGGGAAAAGGGAAAAGGGAAAGGGAAAGGGAAAAAGGGAAAGGGAAAAGGGAAAAAGGGAAAGGGAAAAAGGGAAAAAGGGAAAGGGAAAAAATGGAAAGGGGAAAGGGTAAGGGTAAAAGGTGAAGGGGGTAAGGATCAAAGGGTAAAAGGGTAAACGGGTAAGGGTAAAAGGGTAAGGGTAAAAGGGTAAAAGGGTAAATGGGTAAGGGTAAAAGGGTAAATGGGTAGGGGTAGAAGGGTAAATGGGTAAGGGTAAAAGGGTAAGGGTAAAAGGGTAAGGGTAGAAGGGTAGAAGGGTAAATGGGTAAGGGTAAAAGGGTAAATGGGTAAGGGTAAAAGGTTAAAAGGGGAAAAGGAAAAAAGGGGAAAAGGGAAAGGGGAAAAAGGGAAAGGGAAAAAGGGAAAGTGCAAAAGGGAAAGGGCAAAAGGGTAAAAGGGAAAGGGCAAAAGGGTAAGGGCAAAAGGGAAAGGGCAAATGGGTAAGGGTAAAAGGGCAAATGGGAAAGGGCAAAAGGGAAAGGGCAAAAAAGCAAAAGGGAAAGGGCAAATGGGTAAGGGGGAAAGGGCAAAAGGGAAAGGGCAAAAGGGCAAAAAGGAAAGGGAAAAAGGGCAAAAGGGAAAGGGAAAAAGGGCAAAGGGGAAAGGGAAAATGGGTAAGGGTAAAAGGGCAAAAGGGAAAGGGCAAAAGGGCAAAAGGGAAAGGGAAAAAGGGCAAAAGGGAAAGGGAAAAAGGGTAAAAGGGAAAGGGAAAAAGGGTAAAAGGGCAAAAGGGAAAGGGCAAATGGGTAAGGGTAAAAGGGCAAAAGGGAAAGGGCAAATGGGTAAGGGGGAAAGGGAAAAAGGGCAAAAGGGCAAAAGGGAAAGGGTAAAAGGGTAAATGGGTAAGGGTAAAAGGGTAAAAGTAAAAGGGTAAAAGGGTAAGGGTAAAAGGGTAAATGGGTAAGGGTAAAAGGGTAAATGGGTAAGGGTAAAAGGGTACGGGTAAAAGGGTAAATGGGTAAGGGTAAAAGGGTAAATGGGTAAGGGTAAAAGGGTAAAGGTAAAAGGGTAAATGGGTAAGGGTAAAAGGGTAAATGGGTAAGGGTAAAAGGGTAAATGGGTAAGGGTAAATGGGTAAATGGGTAAGTGTAAAAGGGTACGGGTAAAAGGGTAAAAGGGTAAGGGAAAATGGGTAAAGGAAAAAGGGTAAAAGGGTAAGGGTAAAACGGTGAATGGGTAAGGGTAGAAGGGTAAATGGGTAAAGGTAAAAGGGTAAGGGTGAAAGGGTAAATGGGTTAGGGTGAAAGGGTAAATGGGTAAAGGTAAAACGGTGAATGGGTAAGGGTAAAAGGGTAAATGGGTAAGGGTAAAAGGGTAAATGGGCAAGGGTAAAAGGGTAAAAGGGTAAATGGGTAAGGGTAAAAGGGTAAGGGTAAAAGGGTAAAAGGGTAAAAGGGTAAATGGGTAAGGGTAAAAGGGTAAATGGGTAGGGGTAGAAGGGTAAATGGGTAAGGGTAAAAGGGTAAGGGTAAAAGGGTAAAAGGGTAAGGGTAAAAGGGTAAATGGGTAAGGGTAAAAGGGTAAGGGTAGAAGGGTAGAAGGGTAAATGGGTCAGGGTAAAAGGGTAAATGGGTAAGGGTAAAAGGGTAAAAGGTGAAGGGTGTAAGGGTAAAAGGGTAAGGGTAGAAGGGTAAAAGGGTAAGGGTAGAAGGGTAAATGGGTAAGGGTAAAAGGGTAAAAGGGTAAGGGCAAAAGGGTAAATGGGTTAGGGTAAAAGGGTAAAGGTAAAAGGGTAAATGGGTAAGGGTAGAAGGGTAAATGGGTAAATGGGTAAGGGTAAAAGGGTAAATGGGTAAGGGTAAAAGGGTAAAAGGGTAAGGGTAAAAGGGTAAATGGGTAAGGGTAAAAGGGTAAATGGGTAAGGGTAAAAGGGTAAAGGTAAAAGGGTAAATGGGTAAATGGGTAAGGGTAAAAGGGTAAATGGGTTAGGGTAAAAGGGTAAATGGGTAAATAGGTAAGGGTAAAAGGGCAAAAGGAGCAGGGAAAAAAGGAAAGGGTAAATTTAAAGAAAGGGTTAGGGAGTAGAGATGAGGGCATAGGGATTCGGGCATATGGGTAAGGGGTCAGTATCGTTCCACTTTTCGATTTTGGGGTTCGCGATTTATGCAATTTTCCAGCTTAGAGTTAGGGTTACGACATATGGGTAAGGGCTCAGTCGCTATGCACTTTTTGATTTTGGGGTTTACGATTTATGCAATTTTCCAGCTTTAGAGTTAGGGTTACGACATATGGGTAAGTGATTAGGGGTGAGGGTTTTAGGATTCGGACATAGGGGTTAGGGGTCAGTAGCGTTCCCCTTTTCGATTTTGGGGTTTGCGATTTATGCAATTTTCCAGCTTTAGAGTTAGGGTTACGACATATGGGTAAGTGATTAGGGTTTAGGGATTCGGGCATAGGGGTTATGGGGCAGTAGCGTTCCACTTTACGATTTTGGGGTTCGCGATTTATGCAATTTTCCAGCTTAAGAGTTAGGGTTACGACATATGGGTAAGTGATTAGGGGTTAGGGTTTAAGGATTCGGACATAGGGGTTAGGGGTCAGTAGCGTTCCCCTTTTCGATTTTGGGGTTTGCGATTTATGCAATTTTCCAGCTTTAGAGTTAGGGTTACGACATATGGGTCAGGGGTCAGTCGCGTTCCACTTTTTGATTTTGGGGTTTGCGATTAATGCAATTTTCCAGCTTTAGAGTTAGGGTTACGACATATGGGTAAGTGATTAGGGGTGAGGGTTTAAGGATTCGGACATAGGGGTTAGGGGTCAGTAGCGTTCCCCTTTTCGATTTTGGGGTTTGCGATTTATGCAATTTTACAGCTTTAGAGTTAGGGTTACGACATATGGGAAAGGGCTCAGTCGCGTTCCACTTTTCGATTTTGGGGTTTGCGATTTATGCAATTTTCCAGCTTTAGAGTTAGGGTTACGACATATGGGTAAGTGATTAGGGTTTAGGGATTCGGGCATAGGGGTTATGGGGCAGTAGCGTTCCCCTTTTCGATTTTGGGGTTTGCGATTTATGCAATTTTACAGCTTTAGAGTTAGGGTTACGACATATGGGAAAGGGCTCAGTCGCGTTCCACTTTTCGATTTTGGGGTTCGCGATTTATGCAATTTTCCAGCTTTAGAGTTAGGGTTACGACATATGGGTAAGTGATTAGGAGTTAGGGTTTAAGGATTCGGACATAGGGGTTAGGGGTCAGTAGCGTTCCCCTTTTCGATTTTGGGGTTTGCGATTTATGCAATTTTACAGCTTTAGAGTTAGGGTTACGACATATGGGTAAGGGCTCAGTCGCGTTCCACTTTTCAATTTTGGGGTTTGCGATTTATGCAATTTTCCAGCTTTAGAGTTAGGGGTACGACATATAGGTAAGTGATTAGGGGTTAGGGTTTAGGGGTTAGGTGTCTGTAGCGTTGCAATTTAAGGTTTTTTGGGATAGTCATTTCTGTTATTTCCCAGCTTCAGAGTCATGGCTGGGGGGGGGTTAGAGTTAAGGTCTGGATCTGTGCTTCTTGTATATGTTTTCAGTTTACAGTTTGTTTTAGGGTCAGGGCTATTGTTTGCATTTAGGGTTCGGGTATTCTTTTAGGGTTTAGGATCCATAATGTGAACAGACCTTTCATTAAGGTAGACAATATGGAACGCTTCACAAAATTGCATGTCATCCTTGCGCAGGGGCCAGGAGAAAAAGGGTAAGGGCAAAAGGGTGAGGGTGGAAGGGTAGGGGTAAAGGGAAGAAGGGGAAAAAATGGGTAAATGGGTAAGGGTAAAAGGGAAATAGGTGAAGGGTGTCAGGATAAAAGGGTAAGGGTAAAAGGGTAAATGGGTAAGGGTAAAAGGGAAAAAGGGAAAAGGGTAAGGGAAAGGGTAAAAGGGCAAAAGGGAAAGGGGAAAAAGGGAAAAGGAAAAAGGGCAAGGGTAAATGGGTAAAAGGGTAAGGGTAAAAGGTGAAGAGTGTAAGGATAAAAGGGAAAAAGGGAAAGGGAAAAAGGGCAAAAAAGAAAAAGGGTAAAAGGGAAAGGGCGAAAGGGTAAAAGGGAAAGGGCGAAAGGGCAAAAGGGAAAGGAAAATGGAAAAAGGGAAATGGAAAAGGTAAAAGGGAAAGGGTAAAAGGGGAAAAGGGAAAGGGCAAAAGGGGAAAAGGGAAGGGTAAAAGGGAAAGGGTAAAAGGGAAAAAGGGAAAAGGGTAAAAGGGCAAAGGGAAAAGGGCAAAGGGAAAAAGGGAAAGGGGAAAAGGGAAAGGGGAAAAGGGTAAAAGGGAAAAAAAGGGAAAGGGCAAAAGGGAAAAAAAGGGAAAGGGAAATGGAAAAGGTAAAAGGGAAAGGGTTGAAGGGCAAAAGGGGAAAAGGGAAAGGGCAAAAGGGGAAAAGGGAAAGGGCAAAAGGGGAAAAGGGAAGGGTAAAAGGGAAAGGGTAAAGAGAAAAAAGGGAAAAGGAAAAGGGTAAAAGGGAAAAAGGAAAGGGCAGAAGGGAAAAAAGGAAAGGGCAAAAGGGAAAAAAGGGAAAGGGCAAAAGGGCAAAAGGGAAAAAGGGAAAGGGTAAAAGGGAAAGGGTAAAAGGGAAAAAGGGAAAAAGGAAAAAGGGAAAAGGGAAAGGGAAAGGGAAAAAGGGAAAGGGAAAAGGGAAAAAGGGAAAAAGGGAAAGGGAAAAAATGGAAAGGGGAAAGGGTAAGGGTAAAAGGTGAAGGGGGTAAGGATCAAAGGGTAAAAGGGTAAACGGGTAAGGGTAAAAGGTGAAGGGTGTAAGGGTAAAAGGGTTAACAAGTAAGGGTAGAAGGGTAAATGGGTAAGGGTAAAAAGGGTAAATGGGTAAGGGTAAAAAGGGCAAGGGTGTAAGGGTAAAAGGGTAAGGGTAGAAGGGTAAATGGGTATGGGTAGAAGGGTAAATGGGTTAGGGTAGAAGGGTAAATGGGTATGGGTAGAAGGGTAAATGGGTAAGGGTAAAAAGGGTAAATGGGTAAGGGTAAAAAGGGTAAATGGGTAAGGGTAAAAAGGGTAAATGGGTAAGGGTAAAAGGGTAAGGGTAAAAGGGTAAATGGGCAAACGTAAAAGGGAAAAAATGTAAAAGGGTAAGGGTGTAAGGGTAAATGGGTAAGGGTAAAAGGGTAAATGGGTGAGGGTAGAAGGGAAAATGGGTAAGGGTAGAAGGGTAAATGGGTAAGGGTAGAAGGGTAAAAAGGGCAAATGGGTAAGGGTAAAAAGGGTAAAATGGGTAAGGGTAAATGGGTAAGGGTAAAAGGGCAAGGGTAAAAGGGTAAATGGGTAAGGGTAAAAGGGCAAAGGTAAAAGGGTAAAAGGTGAAGGGTGTAAGGGTAAATGGGTAAGGGTAAAAGGGTAAATGGGTGAGGGTAGAAGGGTAAATGGGTCAGGGTAGAAGGGTAAATGGGTAAGGGTAAAAAGGGTAAATGGGTAAGGGTAAAAAGGGTAAAATGGGTAAGGGTAAATGGGTAAGGGTAAAAGGGCAAGGGTAAAAGGGTAAATGGGTAAGGGTAAAAGGGCAAAGGTAAAAGGGTAAAAGGTGAAGGGTGTAAGGGTAAATGGGTAAGAGTAGAAGGGTAAATGGGTAAGGGTAAAAAGGGTAAATGGGTAAGGGTAAAAAGGGTAAAATGGGTAAGGGTAAATGGGTAAGGGTAAAAGGGCAAAGGTAAAAGGGTAAAAGGTGAAGGGTGTAAGGGTAAATAGGTAAGGGTAAATGGGTAAGGGTAAAAGGGTAAAAGGGTAGAAGGGTAAATGGGTAAGGGTAAAGGGGTAAATGGGTAAGGGTAAAAGGGCAAAGGTAAAAGGGTACGGGTAAAAGGGTAAGGGTAAAAGGGTAAATGGGTAAGGGTAAAAGGGCAAAGGTAAAAGGGTAAGGGTAAAAGGGTAAGGGTAAAAGGGTAGAAGGGTAAATCGGTAAGGGTAAAGGGGTAAATGGGTAAGGCAATAAGGGCAAAAGGGTAAGGGTAAATGGGTAAGGGTAAAAGGTGAAGGGTGTAAGGGTAAAAGGGGAAGGGTAGAAGGGTAAATGGGTAAGGGTAAAAGGGTAAGGGCAAAAGGGAAAGGGCAAATGGGTAAGGGCAAAAGGGCAAAAGGGAAAGGGCAAATGGGTAAGGGGGAAAGGGCAAAAGGGAAAGGGCAAAAGGGCAAAAAGGAAAGGGAAAAAGGGTAAAAGGGAAGGGAAAAAGGGCAAAAGGGAAAGGGCAAATGGGTAAGGGTAAAAAGGGTAAAATGGGTAAGGGTAAATGGGTAAGGGTAAAAGGGTAAATGGGTAGGGGTAGAAGGGTAAGGGTAAAAGGGTAAATGGGTAAGGGTAAAAGGGTAAGGGTGTAAGGGTAAAAGGGGAAGGGTAGAAGGGTAAATGGGTAAGGGTAGAAGGGTAAATGGGTACTGGTAGAAGGGTAAATGGGTAAGGGTAAAAAGGGTAAATGGGTAAGGGTAAAAAGGGTAAAATGGGTAAGAGTAAATGGTTAAGGGTAAAAAGGGTAAAATGGGTAAGGGTAAATGGGTAAGGGTAAAAGGGTAAATGGGGAGGGGTAGAAGGGTAAGGGTAAAAGGGTAAATGGGTAAGGGTAAAAGGGTAAAATGGGTAAGGGTAAAAGGGTAAAGGGGTAAGGGTAAAAGGGTAAATGGGTAAGGGTAAAAGGGTAAATGGGTAAGGGTAAAAGGGCAAAGGTAAAAGGGTAAAAGGTGAAGGGTGTAAGGGTAAATGGGTAAGGGTAGAAGGATAAATGGGTAAGGGTAGAAGGGTAAATGGGTAAGGGTAGAAGGGTAAATGGGAAAGGGTAAAAAGGGTAAAATGGGTAAGGGTAAATGGGTGAGGGTAAAAGGGTAAATGGGTAAGGGTAGAAGGGTAAATGGGTAAGGGTAAAAGGGCAAAGGTAAAAGGGTAAAAGGGTAAAAGGTGAAGGGTGTAAGGGTAAATGGGTAAGGGTAAAAGGGTAAATGGGTAAGGGTAAAAAGGGTAAATGGGTAAGGGTAGAAGGGTAAATGGGTAAGGGTAGAAGGGTAAATGGGAAAGGGTAAAAAGGGTAAAATGGGTAAGGGTAAATGGGTGAGAGTAAAAGGGTAAATGGGTAAGGGTAGAAGGGTAAATGGGAAAGGGTAAAAAGGGTAAAATGGGTAAGCGTAAATGGGTAAGGGTAAAAAGGGTAAATGGGAAAGGGTAAAAAGGGTAAATGGGAAAGGGTAAAAAGGGTAAGGGTAAAAGGGTAAATGGGTAAGGGTAAAAAGGGTAAATGGGTAAGGGTAAAAAGGGTAAAATGGGTAAGGGTAAATGGGTAAGGGTAAAAGGGTAAGGGTAAGGGTAAAAGGGTAAATGGGTAAGGGTAAAAGGGCAAAGGTAAAAGGGTAAAAGGTGAAGGGTGTAAGGGTAAATGGGTAAGGGTAAATGGGTAAGGGTAGAAGGGTAAATGGGTAAGGGTAGAAGGGTAAATGGGTAAGGGTAGAAGGGTAAATGGGTAAGGGTAAAAAGGGTAAATGGGAAAGGGTAAAAAGGGTAAATGGGAAAGGGTAAAAAGGGTAAGGGTAAAAGGGAAAATGGGTAAGGGTAAAAGGGCAAAGGTAAAATGGTAAAAGGTGAAGGGTGTAAGGGTAAATGGGTAAGGGTAGAAGGGTAAATGGGTAAGGGTAAAAAGGGTAAATGGGTAAGGGTAAAAAGGGTAAATGGGTAAGGGTAAAAAGGGTAAATGGGTAAGGGTAAAAGGGCAAAGGTAAAATGGTAAAAGGTGAAGGGTGTAAGGGTAAATGGGTAAGGGTAGAAGGGTAAATGGGTAAGGGTAAAAAGGGTAAATGGGTAAGGGTAAAAAGGGTAAAATGGGTAAGGGTAAATGGTTAAGGGTAAAAGGGAAAAGGTAAAAGGGTAAAAGGTGAAGGGTGTAAGGGTAAATGGGAAAGGGTAAATGGGTAAGGGTAAATGGGTAAATGGGTAAGGGTAAATGGGTAAGGGTAAAAGGGTAAATGGGTAAGGGTAAAAGGGTAAAAGGGTAGAAGGGTAAATGGGTAAGGGTAGAAGGGTAAATGGGTAAGGGTAGAAGGGTAAATGGGTAGGGGTAAATGGGTAAGGCAATAAGGGCAAAAGGGTAAGGGTAAATGGGTAAGGGTAAAAGGGTAGAAGGGTAAATGGGTAAGGTTAAAAGGGTAAAAGGGAAAAAGGGAAAGGGTAAAAGGGGAAAGGGTAAAAGGGAAAAGGGAAAAAGGGAAAGGAAAAAGGGAAAGGGTAAAAAGGAAAGGAAAAAGGGAAAGGGTAAAATGGAAAGGGTAAAAGGGAAAGGGTAAAAGGGTAAAAAGGAAAGGAAAAAGGGAAAGGGTAAAAGGGTAAAAAGGAAAGGAAAAAGGGAAAGGGTAAAAAGGAAAGGAAAAAGGGCAAAAGGGAAAGGGAAAATGGGTAAGGGTAAATGGGCAAAAGGGAAAGGGCAAAAGGGAAAGGGGGAAAGGGTAAATGGGTAAGGGTAAATGGGTAAAAGGGTAAGGGCAAAAGGGGAAAAGGGAAAAGGGAAAGGGAAATGGGAAAAGGGAAAGGGAAAAAGGGCAAAAGGGCAAAAGGGAAAGGGCAAAAGGGAAAAAGGGAAAGGGAAAAAGGGAAAGGGTAAAAGGGAAAAAGGGAAAGGGTAAAAGGGAAAAGGGCAAAGGGAAAAAGGGAAAGGGGCAAAAGGGAAAGGGGCAAAAGGGAAAAGGGCATAGGGGAAAAAGGGAAAGGGCATAGGGGAAAAAGGGAAAGGGCATAGGGGAAAAAGGGAAAGGGCAAAAGGGAAAAAAGGGAAAGGGCAAAAGGGGAAAAAAGGGAAAGGGCAAAAGGGAAAAAGGGAAAGGGAAAAAGGGAAAGGGGAAAAGGGAAAGGGGAAAAGGGAAAGGGGAAAAGGGCAAAAGGGAAAAGGGGAAAAAGGGAAAGGGGAAAAGGGCAAAAGGGGAAAGGGTAAAAGGTGAAGGGGATAAGGATAAAAGGGTAAAAGGGTAAATGGGTAAGGGTAAAAGGGTACGGGTAAAAGGGTAAATGGGTGAGGGTAAAAGGGTAAGGGTAGAAGGGTAAAAGGGTAAGGGTAGAAGGGTAAATGGGTAAGGGTAGAAGGGTAAATGGGTAAGGGTAAAAGGGTAAAATGGTAAGGGTAAAAGGGTAAATGGGTAATGGTAGAAGGGTAAATGGGTAAGGGTAAAAGGGTAAAAGGGAAAGGGTAAAAGAGTATGGGTATAAGGGTAAGGGCAAAATGGTAAATGGGTAAGGGTAAATGGGTAAGGGCAAAAGAGAATGGGTAAATGGGTAAGGGTAGAAGGGTAAATGGGTAAGGGTAAAAGGGTAAAAGGGTACGGGTAAAAGGGTAAAAGGGTAAGGGTAAAAGGGTAAATGGGTAAGGGTAAAAGGGTAAATGGGTAAGGGTAGAAGGGGAAATGGGTAAGGGCCAAATCCAGATAATGCGTAAATGAAGAATTAAATTAATATTTTCATTTGAAACGAGTTACTAATTTGCCAGTGTCAAAGTAAGGAAGGGAAAGTATACTACTAACGTATATACTGTATACTGTAACGAGGTGCGTGTACATCGTACTATGCACCTTTGAAAATGGGAGTATTATGCACCAGATCTCTATTAAGAGTTAAGAGCACTATTAAGCTGCTTACTGGACGTGAAACGAATTTTTCGCACAAAAGATTACGTTCAAAGTCAATGAAAGGACGCCAGCACAGACATTTCGCGTGTATTATTTGCGTCTTTGCATTGACTTTGAATGTAATCTTCCGTGCGAAAAATTTGTTTCACGTCCAGTAAGCAGCTTAATAGAGCTGCACCTGATTTTACTAATTAAGGTCTTTATTGAACCGCATGATTAAAAAGCTTTAAGTGTAGCGCTATTCCCAAACACCCCAATTCAGCAGGAAGCTTCGTTCCAAAATAGATCTTTGAAACTTGCATCATAAGAAAAAAAAACAAACAAACAAATGAAGCTAGAAACATGCAGCAGACATTTTAAACAGCTAAGACGCAGTGGAACTAATATTGATATAGCATTATAAATCAAATTGCCATGTTTTCATGGTCAAGGAATCTAAAAATGAAGATAAAATAAATGTAAGACTAATATCTATGGTGGAAGTCACAATATGGAGGGAAATGTTGTCCTTGGCGGAGGTCCTATTCCCAAACACCCCAATTCAGCAGGAAGCTTCGTTCCAAAATAGATCTTTGAAACTTGCATCATAAGAAAAAAAAACAAACAAACAAATGAAGCTAGAAACATGCAGCAGACATTTTAAACAGCTAAGACGCAGTGGAACTAATATTGATATAGCATTATAAATCAAATTGCCATGTTTTCATGGTCAAGGAATCTAAAAATGAAGATAAAATAAATGTAAGACTAATATCTATGGTGGAAGTCGCAATATGGAGGGAAATGTTGTCCTTGGCGGAGGTCCGCGCTCTCCGAGTGCTTTACTAGTCCTCACTTTTTTTTTTTAGCCTGCCTGGCTCTTTCTATCAATGGTGTTTGAAACGTTGGATAACCAATCAGAACAGGATAATTAGCATATGGAAAATTGTCAAATTGGCAAACTATTTGGCAATCTGTCTTTCAATTTAATGTGAAATGAATCATTGCAAAACACATTGCATGAGCTTTTGCCTGAATTACTGCTCACATTATTGCATAAATTAAAGCATAAGTTTTTCCATACAATATTGCATAAAATATTGCGTACTTTATTACAATAATTATTTCAAATTAATGGTCATATTGTTTTGAATTGTGTTTTTAACAACAAATTGACTGATAAATGAATGTATTGACCATTAGATTGACATTTAAAATGAAATATATTTTGATAGATAAAATTAAAGATATGTCACAAATAATCCTCCATATAGGTGGCCATGATGTAGGGCTTCAATTGACCAAAATTATCACACAATACAATGGTAAGATTTCAAATTACAAACTTGGATGCAAAATGGAGCCTTCCATTATACAGAAATTGTTGTTGGTGTAGTAGCCCAGGACAACACTCTCGCTAAATTGTTTAATGTTATCTAAATAGCTCTATTTTGTTTGAAATGACTGTTTACCAGGTATGAGCTTCCCATGGAACAAGAGGTTAACACGGTCGCCAAATTGCTTGATATTACTCTTCCTCTCGCATCAGCTGCTGTCCAAACAGTCACCGTTCCCCACATTAACACATATCCACATCTAAAACGATTTAAAAGTAGGCTACGCCGTTGTTTAACAACTGAGCTACATCAGGATGTTCAGCTCCCCTCGGTTCACTTGCCATGAATGACTGCTTAACGCGCGAGCGCGGACGACAACCTCCGTAATGAATATTCACTAAAACCCCGCCCAGGGTAGGTCAGAATTCGGGTAGCCGAATATCTCAGAACACCGGTACGTGAGAGTGGTTTACGCGTGGCGTTTTTGTTTTTTTTTCCACGTTTTCTTTCCAACAAAGAGGTATTTGTTGGAATACAATTGTGATACAAATGACTCATTTGTGGCATAGAACATACCTTGAATAGGCCAGGGGAATACGGGGTCTATTGGTTAAGTCCTCAAAATCTATTAGTTTTTGTAACTTGTATGATACAGTCGTTATGTTGCGCTCCTCACTGACTGACTGTCGCTATACTAACGACTACACGCGAAAGCTCTCAAAAGTGCTTCGCGCGGCCTCGTGACGAGTGGGAGGCTTCTTCTTCTTTTTGGTTTTATGACGGTTGCAGGACCTGTTGATGTATTACCGCCAACTACTGGATTCATTCAACATAAATTTCCCTTTTCCTCTTATATCGAATTCCCACCTAAGCCTCGCCGAAGTGTAAGGTGCACTGTGTCTAACAATGCGTTTGCACTCTGCATGTGTTCAGTGTGATGACACTTTCGATTCGTGTAATCAACGAGCCGAATGTAGATGCAATGCATTGAAATGTCGCGATGGTTTAGATATTCTCGGTGTTTGGAACTGATCGCGTGGTGTTACTCAAATCAGTTGCTCACGAACAGGAAGCCGTCTTGTGCAAAGAATGTTTCAGACTGCTGCAACTGCAACAATATAAAACTGCAAAAAACAAGTTGTTAAGTGCCAATAAATCACTCATTCTCAAGGGTTCAAAAGGCGCATTCAGCGGCTTTTGCACTAACGGAAGACGGTTTTTGAAGAAGGAAATGACGTCAACACCAAAACTGCCTGCTGTTTTGTCCAGGCAAAAAATTTCAGGCGAAGCGCCGCGAGGTAGCTTTCCTTTAACGCCCTGATGGGAGCGATCATCAAAGCCATCTAGCGGACACAAGGGCGTTAATCATTAACGTGAAAGTTTTTGAAGCTTTCTTGTTCTTCACATTTTCAATTGAGTTCATACTGTTTTAACACTAGAACCGCCATGACCGTCATTTTAACCGTTTTGAAATTTGTTTGAGTCATAACTTTTCAAAATAAAAGAATACAACCTTGAGGGTCACTGACTTTTCCAAAAAGTGTCAATAATTTAATGTGCAATTGATTTAAAATAGATTACACCTACGAATCATAACATACCACCAAATCTACCTATTTCTGCCATTAGCGGTCTCACTGACCGTACAGTTTTGCAGCTGTTATTTTTCTCGAAAAATTTTTCTTCTGGTTGCCTTGCAAATAACCGATTCCACTGTCAGAGTTGGTAGAGTAGAGCCATCTGGAATTATTTTATTGGGCAACACTGGCAAAAAGTTTGAGCCTGCAGTAGCGGGAAACACTGGCACCAAAACGGAGGCAGTGCCAGGTCCGCAGAAGCTGCTCACAAATTAAGATGCTCGTCACCTGCTGAAGATGCGTCAGACCCGTCTGTGGGAATTGCACCAGAAGACCAGAGTTCATCTGCGCAGACCATTACGAGTAGACTAAATGCTACGCAACGTCAATAAATAAAACACAGTGTCTACTTGTCCGAAATTCAGACAGGGTTTTAATATAACTCCATGTCCGACAGTCGGATAGTTTCGGGTTGAACACTCTCATTTGTTGGACAGTGCGAGACTGGGTAAAAGGTTTTATCTTTTGTTGAATGCAAACCCTTTACGATTTTGATATGGAAATTGCGGACTTCCTGTTCGATTTAGGTCAGGAGTGTTGATTCTTAATTTTTAGGTCTTGATGAGATGAACAATATAGTTTTGGTTCCATCTCTCTATGAGTTTCCTACCGGTCATGGTGGCCGTCTAAGTATCAATTTAATGTTTCTGGGTGAGGAGCGGGTAGAGGATGAGATTGTCTTCAATGCCATTGAAAGGCAAGATCAAATCAACAAAATTGTCCTGGCCAACATGGAAAAGGTGCAGCAGAAGATTGTAAAAAGGAGGCAGCAGCAGGGCACACATGTTCATGTGACAGTAGGGGGCAGAGTCCTGAGGCAGAACATACGCAGTCAGCAGAGGAGGGGTGGCAAGCTTGACCCAGACTTTTTAGGGCCATATACTGTCATGGAAGCTGAGGGGAAGAGCATTGATTTAATGGATGACAGGGGCAAACTGAGTCCAAAAGTCAATCTGGACCATTTCATACATTTTGAAGAACCACCAGCCAAACGCATAAAACTCAATCAGTCCCCCAGTGCTCCCCCTGTCTCTCCCATGACCACAGCCAACCCAGACACCCCAACTGCTGCCCCTGCTCCTGCCCCTCCTGCCCCTGCTGCTGCTCCTGCTCCTCCTGCCCCTGCTGCTGCTCCTGCCCCTCCTGCTCCGGCTCCTGCTGCCCCTGCTGCTCCTCCTGCCCCGGCTGCTGCTCCGGCTCCTCCTGCTGCTGCTCCTGCCCCGGCTGCTCCTCCTGCTCCTGCTGCTGCTCCTCCTGCTGCTCCTGCTCCTGCTGCTCCTCCTGCCCCGGCTGCTGCTCCTGCCCCTCCTGCTCCGGCTCCTGCTGCCCCTGCCCCTGCTGCTGCTCCTGCTCCTCCTGCTGCTGCTCCTGCCCCTCCTGCTCCGGCTCCTGCTGCTGCGGCCCCTACCACCGAAGGCCCTGACGCTGCTCCTGCTGTCCCTGCCCCCGAGAGCCCTGCTGCAGGTGCCCATACAGTGCATGTCAGTTATGTTTTTTTCTGAATCTGGAAAGCACCCTGGTACACAACAATATTCTCCTCCTTTCTCATAGTGCTGGAAAAAATTTGGGCAAAGAGGATGGGAAGAAAGCTTTGCAGCAAAATTGGCCCATACAAGATTTTCACATGAGACCTGGAACGGTTGAAACCTGGGCAAAAACTTTAAAGCGAGGTTGCCTTGGATATTATCTTAATGTTCCAATGGACTTCTTGATATTATTACTGTGATTTAAAACATTGCATTTTTCTGACTTATCACACAGGTTATTAATGCTTTTTTAACCAAGCTGGCCTCAAGCGTCCATAAAGGCTACGCAATGGACACATTCCAGCTTACGGACATCTGGAATAAAAAGCCTGGCAAAATGAAGCAGGTAATCATCATCTTCCAAATAGACATTCTTTGCTCACAATGTATTTTTAGGATTCTAAATCACATAAAGCAAAATCTGTTTACCATACCCCACAGCCTCCAGCCCGATGGGACATCCTATGGTGTGTTTACATGTAAAGTGAGTAAGCTGGCATATGAAAATGTTTTACGTTGATTAAATTGTCTTCATAACTTTAAGAGCCCTGTTGAATCTAACATTTATGGCTTAGTTTGCAGAGGCAGTTGTCACAGGCGGTGATCTGAAGTTCCCCTGTGCAGAGGAAGACAGAGCCAAATATAGAAAAGATATAGCAATCTTTTTCTGGAGCACACAGGTAACATATTTTAAACCAACTTCACTGCATGTTTTTAGACAGGAGTACAAAAACGATGGCATGAGATAATATGTTTGTTCCTTTCAGAGGACCTAGGGGAGGTGTGCCTATTATGTGGAGATGTGTATCCCTACACAGAAGACCATATAGATACCTGGGTATGAATAGTAGCCTAACAATATAAAATTCATTGTTTAATGGTTACATGCTTGAGTTAATACTAATGTCCAGTCTGTGCTTTTGTCTTTCAAGATACAATGTGGCTGCTGCCATGGCTGGTACCACTGTGAATGCATGAACTGGCCAGACATTGAAAAAACATTTACTTGCCCAGGCTGTGAAGGGCCATTGTAATAAAACATTTTTACCGCCAAGCCTATTTGTGTTTGTTGTTTCATGTTGGCTACAGCCTAGTAGCCTAGCTATTTGTTGCAGACTTCATTTCAGCAGCATAGGTGTATGGAGGATTATTTGTGACATATCTTTAATTTTATCTATCAAAATATCTTTCATTTTAAATGTCAATCTAATGGTCAATACATTCATTTATCAGTCAATTTGTTGTTCAAAACACAATTCAAAACAATATTACAATTAATTTGAAATAATTTTTGGAATAAAGTATGCAATGTTTTATGCAATATTGTTTGGAATAACTTATGCAATAATTTATGCAATAATGTGAGCAGTAATTCTGGCAAAAGTTCATGCAATGTGTTTTGCAATGATTCATTTCACATTAGATTGAAAGATAGATTGCCAAATAGATTGCCAATTTGACAATTTTCCATATGCTAATTATCCCGTTCTGATTGGTTATCCAACGTTTCAAACACCATAGATAGAAAGAGCCAGGCAGGCTAAAAAAAAAAAAAACAGTGAGGAAAATGGCGATAAGCACTGAAGAAGCACCAGCAGAAGTAGAAAAAGAGGCTTTTGGCATCTTAGAAAGTCATGGTATGTGAATTAACACGACGCAACTCTCTGCCTTATTCAAACGGCATAGTTGTTACAAGAATAGAGCGGCCTATCCATGTCTTTCCTAATGTTAGGACTTCAAGGCCGACCCTGCTACCATATTTCGCGTGAGACATTGGAGGCATATATTGGGAATGGTCTCAAACGCCACGAGATGGCTCCCCTTTTCGGGGTATCAGCAATTCGGAGGCGGATAGAAAAATGCAGGGTGAGGTGAGACTTAAAGTGTGTTTTCTTTTTAGTCTTCAGGCAGTTTTATTTACCCGTTCTCTTTTTTGTGAAGAGGTTGAAAACCTAACGTTAGCATAGTTCGCTAAGAGCCTTCAGGTTAGTTGCTAACGCTCACCTATATCATGCCGTATTTTCGCGCTATTCTACTTTCCATAAAAAGTCGTTCATGAAGTCTCGAGCTCTAGAATCTTTTCTATTAACTGAGTCACAATGGACTTCATGAAAGATTTTTTTTTATGGAAAGTAGAATAGCGAGAAAATACGGTATGATATAGGTAACTATGCCTGAAGACTAAAAAGAAAGCACACTGTCTCACCTCAACCTGTATTTTTCTATCCGCCTCCGAATTGTTCTGGTTGATACCCCGAAAAGGGGAGACATCTCGTGGCGTTTGAGACCATTCCCAATATATGCCTCCAATGTCTCACGCGAAATATGGTAGCAGGGTCGGCCTTGAAGTCCTAACATTAGGAAAGACATGGATAGGCGGCTCTATTCTTGTAACACCTATGCCGTTTGAATAAGGCAGAGTTGCGTCGTGTTAATTCACATACCTTGACTTTCTAAGATGCCAAAAGCCTCTTTTTCTACTTCTGCAGGTGCTTCTTCAGTGCTCGTCACCATTTTTACCTCCGCCAAGGAGGTTATGTTTTTGCCTGGGTTTGATTGTGTGTTTGTTTGCCTGTTGGTTTCCTAAATAACTCAAAAAGTTATGGACAGATTTTGATGAAATTTTCAGGGATTGTACAGATTGGTATAAGGAAGAAATGGATATATATATTTTCGAAGTGATCCGGATCTCCGTCTGGATCCAGGAATTTTTTTAAAGGATTCTTTACGTAACATTGGGAGATAGGGCCATTTTCGACATTTATACATATAATTCCCCCAAAAATGGTCAGGGCACTTGGAAAAAAAAATACAGGACAAGTTTCAAACGTTGTACAATCAGTGTTGGGGAGTAACGTAGTGTATTTTGGCTGAAAACATACCCTGCTCCGATCCGGTGTCAGAGGTGGTACCGCAACATCTCGTTTGTGACCGACAAAACGACACAAATACACAAAATAATTATATAATTTTGCGTTTATTATACCGGGGACTCTCAATGAAATTAAAAAAGCACAGATATTGGGGGAATGAAGAGTCACTTCTTATTTCAGTTTCCTGGCAGTTGTGTGAATACTCAATACCTGATACTGGTGAATACTCAATAACTGATCCTGATGTGCCATCTAGTGATAGAATATTGTAACTGCGTGCATAAATGGCAGCTCCACGTCAACTGGCAGACACATCTGCACAAAGATACAGCGTTGTTCTTCTTGAACACGCCAAATCCAGATAATGCGTAAATGAAGAATTAAATTAATATTTTCATTTGAAACGAGTTACTAATTTGCCAGTGTCAAAGTAAGGAAGGGAAAGTATACTACTAACGTATATACTGTATACTGTAACGAGGTGCGTGTACATCGTACTATGCACCTTTGAAAATGGGAGTATTATGCACCAGATCTCTATTAAGAGTTAAGAGCACTATTAAGCTGCTTACTGGACGTGAAACGAATTTTTCGCACTAAAGATTACGTTCAAAGTCAATGAAAGGACGCGAGCACAGACATTTCGCGTGTATTATTTGCGTCTTTGCATTGACTTTGAATGTAATCTTCCGTGCGAAAAATTTGTTTCACGTCCAGTAAGCAGCTTAATAGAGCTGCACCTGATTTTACTAATTAAGGTCTTTATTGAACCGCATGATTAAAAAGCTTTAAGTGTAGCGCTATTCCCAAACACCCGAATTCGGCAGGAAGCTTCGTTCCAAAATAGATCTTTGAAACTTGCATCATAAGAAAAAAAAACAAACAAACAAATGAAGCTAGAAACATGCAGCAGACATTTTAAACAGCTAAGACGCAGTGGAACTAATATTGATATAGCATTATAAATCAAATTGCCATGTTTTCATGGTCAAGGAATCTAAAAATGAAGATAAAATAAATGTAAGACTAATATCTATGGTGGAAGTCGCAATATGGAGGGAAATGTTGTCCTTGGCGGAGGTCCGCGCTCTCCGAGTGCTTTACTAGTCCTCACTTTTTGTTTTTAGCCTGCCTGGCTCTTTCTATCTATGGTGTTTGAAACGTTGGATAACCAATCAGAACGGGATAATTAGCATATGGAGAATTGTCAAATTGGCAAACTATTTGGCAATCTATCTTTCAATTTAATGTGAAATGAATCATTGCAAAACACATTCCATGAGCTTTTGCCTGAATTACTGCTCACATTATTGCATAAATTATAGCATAAGTTTTTCCATATAATATTGCATAAAATATTGCATATTTTATTACAATAATTATTTCAAATTAATTGTCATATTGTTTTGAATTGTGTTTTGAACAACAAATTGACTGATAAATGAATGTATTGACCATTAGATTGACATTTAAAATGAAAGATATTTTGATAGATAAAATTAAAGAAATGTCACAAATAATCCTCCATATAGGTGGCCATGATGTAGGGCTTCAATTGACCAAAATTAGCACACAATACAATGGTAAGATTTCAAATTACAAACTTGGATGCAAAATGGAGCCTTCCATTATACAGAAATTGTTGTTGGTGTAGTAGCCCAGGACAACACTCTCGCTAAATTGTTTAATGTTATCTAAATAGCTCTATGTTGTTTGAAATGACTGTTTACCAGGTATGAGCTTCCCATGGAACAAGAGGTTAACACGGTCGCCAAATTGCTCGATATTACTCTTCCTCTCGCATCAGCTGCTGTCCAAACAGTCACCGTTCCCCACATTAACACATATCCACATCTAAAACGATTTAAAAGTAGGCTACGCCGTTGTTTAACAACTGAGCTACATCAGGATGTTCAGCTCCCCTCGGTTCACTTGCCATGAATGACTGCTTAACGCGCGAGCGCGGCCGACAACCTCCGTAATGAATATTCACTAAAACCCCGCCCAGGGTAGCTCAGAATTCGGGTAGCCGAATATCTCAGAACACCGGTACGTGAGAGTGGTTTACGCGTGGCGTTTTTGTTTTTTTTTTTTCCACGTTTTCTTTCCAACAAAGAGGTATTTGTTGGAATACAATTGTGAAACAAATGACTCATTTGTGGCATAGAACATACCTTGAATAGGCCAGGGGAATACAGGGTCTATTGGTTAAGTCCTCAAAATCTATTAGTTTTTGTAACTTGTATGATACAGTCGTTATGTTGCGCTCCTCACTGACTGACTGTCGCTATACTAACGCCTACACGCGAAAGCCAAGGATGTTTTTTATATTTCACTGGATATACAATTGGAAAATGGCCGCCCATTCATTTCAATGGAAATTGCTCAGTGGCGCAGCGTGCCGACATGGGGGCCAAGCTTCCGGAGCCACGCGGACATGCGCTGTGTGATTTTTGCTCACACATGCGTAGTGTGGGGCTTATGAACGCGCTGGTTTCCGAGGTGTCCATGACAACGGCTCGGGCTCGTGGAACTCCGACCTAGGGTGCGTGTTCACGATCACTTTTCACCGGAAATGGAAGTCTGACCACCGAGACTGCCCTCTGATGTACGGAACACAAAGCATAGCCGCCGATAAAGGTTTAATTATGGTTTGAGATTCTATTTTAAAACACAAATGCAATAACAAATGTTAAAAACGACTTTGACAGTGAAGTAATACTATTGATTTCAACTCAAAAATCTCGGCAAAATAGTTGACTTGCTGTTGCGTAACTTAAATATGACATTGCTCAGGGGTGCGCTTCCCGAAGTCACAGATGCTAACTTCCATTGTTAGAACCACTGACTGAATGGACGTATAAATTTATGCAACTACGCTATTGGGAAAAACGCCACAGGCTCGTGTTCTCTTTAGTTCAACGTCGAATAACCACATTATTGGAGTCAGATCATTCTTACTTGTCTGCGTGCGAATTCCATTATCCTTTTCCGGATTAAAGACAATAAACCGAACACACAACACAACGCACTTCACCTACCTTATAAACTGATATGTTTTTAAGTCAGGAGCTTTAAACTTTTGTCAATTCTGGTAAGCTAATTTACTTTTAGCTTACGTAACTTATAACCATTCCGTGGAGTATAATAAAATGGGTCTACCGTGAAATGTTACGAACGTTGTACTGCGTTATTTTTCCCTTTAAGCTCCTTTTTTCTGTCCTTCCCCAGATATCTGAGCCTCTTGGAGTGCACTGAACATTTCATCCATGAATTTCTGCATGTCAGCGAACCAGAGGCCGTGCCTTTCTATCCATCCTCAAAGCCCTTTCCTTTCTTGGTTATGATTTTAATACCGTCTCTACGTTTCATTTCTAAGTGCGAGTTAACATCGATTGTATTTGTGGTAGATTTTATGATAATTGCCGGCTCTGCGAAAGTTAAGCATTAAACCCCTTTTGATTTTGAGTACTTGAGTTCATCTTCAAATGTTACGCAGAGCTGGCAAAAAAAAATCAAAAACTGACAAAACACAAATAAATCTATTTGAAAACATTTTTAATATATATATGTAAATAATGCCTTGGTGGTGACAAATATGACAGGTGGTGGGGGTGAGCAGATGGATGATGACAGCTACATCCGACATGGGGTACAGAATGTGCATATTTTCGCTACCAACTGTTGCATTCTTTTAGGTCTCGTATTTATTTTCGTTCAGATGAAAATCAGCCACACCGTCGAATCTACCTGCATCACTCCGGTTGATCTCAGATGCTGCTCACGAACATTAGATGTTCGGATTCAGTATAAAGTACTCTGACGTTTCCACCAACCCAAAACTTCGATCTAATAAAGGCTGTACCGCAAAAAATGTGTATGCATGTTCAGTGCTTTCGTGGATATTCGGATCATGCACAAAAAAATAAACATTTTGGATGTCATCTGTCAAGCTGCTGAAAAGTTTCGTCGTCGAGTATGAAAGTCAGTAATTAATTTTAGACTGAAGAATGGTTAATAAATGGTTTGCTAAGCAGTGTTCGAACTGAATTTATGTATTGCAATAAATGCACTCATATGGACATTACGTTAGATGCTACACAGCTGACAGTTGATGACTGCGGTCAAGATATCACCAGTTTGCAAATACAACTCATTACAATGATAACCATGAACAATGAAAAGGTGAGGTGTGTTAGCTGCGTATACATGCTTCTAGGATATCACAACAGCGGCCTTAGCTTACTGCACATTTTGTGGCACTACATAATGGAGTGTGGCGATCGAGTATATTACGGCCATTCATCAATTAAAATAAAATGGATAAAATATTTGCACCGTAACGCCGGCTCGCTTGATTGACTTGGCCACATAAAGAATGTTCATCACAGACGGACGGCAAGGAATGCGCGTTGTTCCACCCACTTGGTTCGGATCATGAACAAAAAATAGTTCATTTTGGATCTTTCGTCATCATGTATGAAGGTCGGTAAGTAATTTAACAACGAAGAATGGTTAGGCTGATAAATGGATCGCTAAGCAGTGTTCGAAATGAATTTATATACTGTTATAAACGCACATTACGTTGCGGTAGATGCTACTCAGCTGACACGTTAAGCATAACGCATCGGAATAGAGTGATGCGAATTAGTGCTATTCAAAGTACTGGCAATACACAATGCAATTCATGGATTTAACCATTTCATTTTAATTTGAATAAGTAAGGTGAGTGTTGCCTGCGTCATGGTTCTAGGATGTCACAACAGTGGCCTTAGCTTACTGTACATTTTCTCGCGCTGCATGAAGTGCAGCAATCGAGGTGCTAAGTTACATATTATTACGTATTACGGCCATTCAGCAATTAAAATGGCAAAAATTTTCTGAGCAACAAAAGAAACGCAAGTTAGCTAACTTAGTTAGTTAATGTGCTCTTATGGTTACCCAGATAGCAAGCACCTCCGCTCCGGATCTGCCCCGGCTCCAGAGCCGGGGCAAATCCGGAGCGGAGGAGCTTGCTATCTGGGTACTCATAGTTATCGCAAAACAAAGAAAAGTTTGATAAAACGAGTGTAAATGCGCTCACGCTAGTAATAAATTTGATTTTAAATAATTATGCGCAAACTTATTTTCCGGTTTGCCTTTATTTAACTTGCGCTTCTTTTGTCGCTCATTACATATGCTTCGTAGCTGGCCAGCTCACTTCACCGATTTGGCTACGTCTGTAATGTTGAGCAGACAGACGGCAAGGAAAGCCCATTGCTCCACCCACTCACATCCGCTGCAGTGCTAAATTCGGAGGAGCGGGAACGCGCTTACATATGAGGACCCGTTGGTGTTCGCATAGCCTGAATATAAATAAAAGATTTTGTCTTTGCCGAGAAATGAGGGATGAATGATTTAAAAGAGAAAAATAAACCGTTTCGGTATCGATAATTTGTGGCTGTCAAAAAAAATTATTCACGGATTAATCAGCGTGTCTTTTTCAATTATTCCCTATGGAGAAATTTCTTTTTGGCCCCCATGGCATCACGTGACCTGCAATATCACATTCGCCGCTAGGACCATGGAGGCGTATGTGGTCGACCCGAGTTGTGCGTCCAGATCTCCTTATAGGTCCATGGCGAAAGCTCTCAAAAGTGCTTTGCGCGGCCTCGTGACGAGTGGGAGGCTTCTTCTTCTTTTTGGTTTTATGACGGTTGCAAGACCTGTTGATGTATAACCGCCAACTACTGGATTCATTCAACATAAAATGAAAAGGAAGCCGTCTTGTGCAAAGAATGTTTCAGACTGCTGCAACTGCAACAATATAAAACTGCAAAAAACAAGTTGTTAAGTGCCAATAAATCACTCATTCTCAAGGGTTCAAAAGGTGCATTCAGCGGCTTTTGCACTAACGGAAGACGGTTTTTGAAGAAGGAAATGACGTCAACACCAAAACTGCCTGCTGTTTTGTCCAGGCAAAAAATTTCAGGCGAAGCGCCGCGAGGTAGCTTTCCTTTAACGACCTGATGGGAGCGATCATCAAAGCCATCTAGCGGACACAAGGGCGTTAATCATTAACGTGAATGTTTTTGAAGCTTTCTTGTTCTTCACATTTTCAATTGAGTTCATACTGTTTTAACACTAGAACCGCCATGACCGTCATTTTAACCGTTTTGAAATTTGTTTGAGTCATAACTTTTCAAAATAAAAGAATACAACCTTGAGGGTCACTGACTTTTCCAAAAAGTGTCAATAATTTAATGTGCAATTGATTTAAAATAGATTACACCTACAAATCATAACATACCACCAAATCTACCTATTTCTGCCATTAGCGGTCTCACTGACCGTACAGTTTTGCAGCTGTTATTTTTCTCGAAAATTTTTTCTTCTGGTTGCCTCGCAAATAACCGATGCCACTGTCAGAGTTGGTAGAGTAGAGCCATCTGGAATTATTTTATTGGGCAACACTGGCAAAAAGTTTGAGCCTGCAGTAGCGGGAAACACTGGCACCAAAACGGAGGCAGTGCCAGGTCCGCAGAAGCTGCTCACAAATTAAGATGCTTGTCACCTGCTGAAGATGCGTCAGACCCGTCTGTGGGAATTGCACCAGAAGAACGGAGTTCATCTGCGCAGACCATTACGAGTAGACTAAATGCTACGCAACGTCAATAAATAAAACACAGTGTCTACTTGTCCGAAAGTCAGACAGGGTTTTTATCAATTTAATGTTTCTGGGTGAGGAGCGGGTAGAGGATGAGATTGTCTTCAATGCCATTGAAAGGCAAGATCAAATCAACAAAATTGTCCTGGCCAACATGGAAAAGGTGCAGCAGAAGATTGTAAAAAGGAGGCAGCAGCAGGGCACACATGTTCATGTGACAGTAGGGGGCAGAGTCCTGAGGCAGAACATACGCAGTCAGCAGAGGAGGGGTGGCAAGCTTGACCCAAACTTTTTAGGGCCAAATACTGTCATGGAAGCTGAGGGGAAGAGCATTGATTTAATGGATGACAGGGGCAAACTGAGTCCAAAAGTCAATCTGGACCATTTCATACATTTTGAAGAACCACCAGCCAAACGCATAAAACTCAATCAGTCCCCCAGTGCTCCCCCTGTCTCTCCCATGACCACAGCCAACCCAGACACCCCAACTGCTGCCCCTGCTCCTGCCCCTCCTGCCCCTGCTGCTGCTCCTGCTCCTCCTGCCCCTGCTGCTGCTCCTGCCCCTCCTGCTCCGGCTCCTGCTGCCCCTGCTGCTCCTCCTGCCCCGGCTGCTGCTCCGGCTCCTCCTGCAGCTGCTCCTGCCCCGGCTGCTCCTCCTGCCCCTGCTGCTGCTCCTCCTGCTCCTCCTGCTGCTCCTGCTCCTCCTGCCCCTGCTGCTCCTCCT
Organism: Gymnothorax reevesii; assembly: GCA_029721435.1. Lineage (NCBI taxonomy): Eukaryota > Metazoa > Chordata > Actinopteri > Anguilliformes > Muraenidae > Gymnothorax > Gymnothorax reevesii. The sequence goes on from JARABX010000206.1 coordinate 142,565, forward strand.
GCCCCGGCTGCTGCTCCGGCTCCTCCTGCTGCTGCTCCTGCCCCTGCTGCTGCTCCTGCTCCTCCTGCTGCTGCTCCTGCCCCTCCTGCTCCGGCTCCTGCTGCTGCGGCCCCTACCACCGAAGGCCCTGACGCTGCTCCTGCTGTCCCTGCCCCCGAGAGCCCTGCTGCAGGTGCCCATACAGTGCATGTCAGTTATGTTTTTTTCTGAATCTGGAAAGCACACTGGTACACAACAATATTCTCCTCCTTTCTCATAGTGCTGGAAAAAATTTGGGCAAAGAGGATGGGAAGAAAGCTTTGCAGCAAAATTGGCCCATACAAGATTTTCACATGAGACCTGGAACGGTTGAAACCTGGGCAAAAACTTGAAAGCGAGGTTGCCTTGGATATTATCTTAATGTTCCAATGGACTTCTTGATATTATTACTGTGATTTAAAACATTGCATTTTTCTGACTTATCACACAGGTTATTAATGCTTTTTTCACCAAGCTGGCCTCAAGCGTCCATAAAGGCTACGCAATGGACACATTCCAGCTTACCGACATCTGGAATAAAAAGCCTGGCAAAATGAAGCAGGTAATCATCATCTTCCAAATAGACATTCTTTGCTCACAATGTATATTTAGGATTCTAAATCACATAAAGCAAAATCTGTTTACCATACCCCACAGCCTCCAGCCCGATGGGACATCCTATGGTGTGTTTACATGTAAAGTGAGTAAGCTGGCATATGAAAATGTTTTACGTTGATTAAATTGTCTTCATAACTTTAAGAGCCCTGTTGAATCTAACATTTATGGCTTAGTTTGCAGAGGCAGTTGTCACAGGCGGTGATCTGAAGTTCCCCTGTGCAGAGGAAGACAGAGCCAAATATAGAAAAGATATAGCAATCTTTTTCTGGAGCACACAGGTAACATATTTTAAACCAACTTCACTGCATGTTTTTAGACAGGAGTACAAAAACGATGGCATGAGATAATATATTTGTTCCTTTCAGAGGACCTAGGGGAGGTGTGCCTACTATGTGGAGATGTGTATCCCTACACAGAAGACCATATAGATACCTGGGTATGAATAGTAGCCTATCAATATAAAATTCATTGTTTAATGGTTACATGCTTGAGTTAATACTAATGTCCAGTCTGTGCTTTTGTCTTTCAAGATACAATGTGGCTGCTGCCATGGCTGGTATCACTGTGAATGCATGAACTGGCCAGAGATTGAAAAAACATTTACTTGCCCAGGCTGTGAAGGGCCATTGTAATAAAACATTTTTACCGCCAAGCCTATTTGTGTTTGTTGTTTCATGTTGGCTACAGCCTAGTAGCCTAGCTATTTGTTGCAGACTTCATTTCAGCAGCATAGGTGTATGGAGGATTATTGTGACATATCTTTAATTTTATCTATCAAAATATCTCTCATTTTAAATGTCAATCTAATGGTCAATACATTCATTTATCAGTCAATTTGTTGTTCAAAACACAATTCAAAACAATATTACAATTAATTTGAAATAATTTTTGGAATAAAGTATGCAATGTTTTATGCAATATTGTTTGGAATAACTTATGCAATAATTTATGCAATAATGTGAGCAGTAATTCTGGCAAAAGTTCATGCAATGTGTTTTGCAATGATTCATTTCACATTAGATTGAAAGATAGATTGCCAAATAGATTGCCAATTTGACAATTTTCCATATGCTAATTATCCCGTTCTGATTGGTTATCCAACGTTTCAAACACCATAGATAGAAAGAGCCAGGCAGGCTAAAAAAAAAAAAACAGTGAGGATAATGGCGATAAGCACTGAAGAAGCACCAGCAGAAGTAGAAAAAGAGGCTTTTGGCATCTTAGAAAGTCAAGGTATGTAAATTAACACGACGCAACTCTCTGCCTTATTCAAACGGCATAGTTGTTACAAGAATAGAGCGGCCTATCCATGTCTTTCCTAATGTTAGGACTTCAAGGCCGACCCTGCTACCATATTTCGCGTGAGCCATTGGAGGCATATATTGGGAATGGTCTCAAACGCCACGAGATGGCTCCCCTTTTCGGGGTATCAGCAATTCGGAGGCGGATAGAAAAATGCAGGGTGAGGTGGGACTTAAAGTGTGTTTTCTTTTTAGTCTTCAGGCAGTTTTATTGACCCGTTCTCTTTTTTGTGAAGAGGTTGAAAACCTAACGTTAGCATAGTTCGCTAAGAGCCTTCAGGTTAGTTGCTAACGCTCACCTATATCATGCCGTATTTTCGCGCTATTCTACTTTCCATAAAAAGTCGTTCATGAAGTCTCGAGCTCTAGAATCTTTTCTATTAACTGAGTCACAATGGACTTCATGAAAGATTTTTTTTTTATGGAAAGTAGAATAGCGAGAAAATACGGTATGATATAGGTAACTATGCCTGAAGACTAAAAAGAAAACACACTGTCTCACCTCAACCTGTATTTTTCTATCCGCCTCCGAATTGTTCTGGTTGATACCCCGAAAAGGGGAGCCATCTTGTGGCGTTTGAGACCATTCCCAATATATGCCTCCAATGTCTCACGCGAAATATGGTAGCAGGGTCGGCCTTGAAGTCCTAACATTAGGAAAGACATGGATAGGCCGCTCTATTCTTGTAACACCTATGCCGTTTGAATAAGGCAGAGTTGCGTCGTGTTAATTCACATACCTTGACTTTCTAAGATGCCAAAAGCCTCTTTTTCTACTTCTGCAGGTGCTTCTTCAGTGCTCGTCACCATTTTTACCTCCGCCAAGGAGGTTATGTTTTTGCCTGGGTTTGATTGTGTGTTTGTTTGCCTGTTGGTTTCCTAAATAACTCAAAAAGTTATGGACAGATTTTGATGAAATTTTCAGGGATTGTACAGATTGGTATGAGGAAGAAATGAATATATATTTTCGAAGTGATCCGGATCTCCGTCTGGATCCAGCAATTTTTTTAAAGGATTCTTTACGTAACATTGGGAGATAGGGCCATTTTCGACATTTATGCATATAATTACCCCAAAAATGGTCAGGGCACTTGGAAAAAAAAATACAGGACAAGTTTCAAACGTTGTACAATCAGTGTTGGGGAGTAACGTAGTGTATTTTGGCTGAAAACATACCCTGCTCCGATCCGGTGTCAGAGGCGGTACCGCAACATCTCGTTTGTGACCGACAAAACGATACAAATACACAAAATAATTATATAATTTTGCGTTTATTATACCGGGGACTCTCAATGAAATTAAAAAAGCACAGATATTGGGGGAATGAAGAGTCACTTCTTATTTCAGTTTACTGGCAGTTGTGTGAATACTCAATACCTGATACTGGTGAATATTCAATAACTGATCCTGATGTGCCATCTAGTGATAGAATATTGTAACTGCGTGCATAAATGGCAGCTCCACGTCCACTGGCAGACACATCTGCACAAAGATACAGCGTTGTTCTTCTTGAACACGCCAAATCCAGATAATGCGTAAATGATGAATTAAATTAATATTTTCATTTGAAACGAGTTACTAATTTGCCAGTGTCAAAGTAAGGAAGGGAAAGTATACTACTAACGTATATACTGTATACTGTAACGAGGTGCGTGTACATCGTACTATGCACCTTTGAAAATGGGAGTATTATGCACCAGATCTCTATTAAGAGTTAAGAGCACTATTAAGCTGCTTACTGGACGTGAAATGAATTTTTCGCACTAAAGATTACTTTCAAAGTCAATGAAAGGACGCGAGCACAGACATTTCACGTGTATTATTTGCGTCTTTGCATTGACTTTGAATGTAATCTTCCGTGCGAAAAATTTGTTTCACGTCCAGTAAGCAGCTTAATAGAGCTGCACCTGATTTTACTAATTAAGGTCTTTATTGAACCGCATGATTAAAAAGCTTTAAGTGTAGCGCTATTCCCAAACACCCGAATTCGGCAGGAAGCTTCGTTCCAAAATAGATCTTTGAAACTTGCATCATAAGAAAAAAAAACAAACAAACAAATGAAGCTAGAAACATGCAGCAGACAGTTTAAACAGCTAAGACGCAGTGGAACTAATATTGATATAGCATTATAAATTAAATTGCCATGTTTTCATGGTCAAGGAATCTAAAAATGAAGATAAAATAAATGTAAGACTAATATCTATGGTGGAAGTCGCAATATGGAGGGAAATGTTGTCCTTGGCGGAGGTCCGCGCTCTCCAAGTGCTTTACTAGTCCTCACTTTTTTTTTTTAGCCTGCCTGGCTCTTTCTATCTATGGTGTTTGAAACTTTGGATAACCAATCAGAACAGGATAATTATTATATGGAAAATTGTCAAATTGGCAAACTATTTGACAATCTATCTTTCAATCTAATGTGAAATGAATCATTGCAAAACACATTGCATGAGCTTTTGCCTGAATTACTGCTCACTTTATTGCATAAATTATACCATACGTTTTTCCATACAATATTGCATAAAATATTGCATACTTTATTACAATAATTATTTCAAATTAATTGTCATATTGTTTTGAATTGTGTTTTGAACAACAAATTGACTGATAAATGAATGTATTGACCATTAGATTGACATTTAAAATGAAAGATATTTTGATAGATAAAATTAAAGATATGTCACAAATAATCCTCCATACACCTATGCTGCTGAAATGAAGTCTGCAACAAATAGCTAGGCTACTAGGCTGTAGCCAACATGAAACAACAAACACAAATAGGCTTGGCGGTAAAAATGTTTTATTACAATGGCCCTTCACAGCCTGGGCAAGTAAATGTTTTTTCAATGTCTGGCCAGTTCATGCATTCACAGCGGTACCAGCCATGGCAGCAGCCACATTGTATCTTGAAAGACAAAAGCACAGACTGGACATAAGTATTAACTCAAGCATGTAACCATTAAACAATGAATTTTATATTGTTAGGCTACTATTCATACCCAGGTATCTATATGGTCTTCTGTGTAGGGATACACATCTCCACATAGTAGGCACACCTCCCCTAGGTCCTCTGAAAGGAACAAATATATTATCTCATGCCATCGTTTTTGTACTCCTGTCTAAAATCATGCAGTGAAGTTGGTTTAAAATATGTTACCTGTGTGCTCCAGAAAAAGATTGCTATATCTTTTCTATATTTGGCTCTGTCTTCCTCTGCACAGGGGAACTTCAGATCACCGCCTGTGACAACTGCCTCTGCAAACTAAGCCATAAATGTTAGATTCAACAGGGCTCTTAAAGTTATGAAGACAATTTAATCAACGTAAAACATTTTCATATGCCAGCTTACTCACTTTACATGTAAACACACCATAGGATGTCCCATCGGGCTGGAGGCTGTGGGGTATGGTAAACAGATTTTGCTTTATGTGATTTAGAATCCTAAAAATACATTGTGAGCAAAGAATGTCTATTTGGAAGATGATGATTACCTGCTTCATTTTGCCAGGCTTTTTATTCCAGATGTCGGTAAGCTGGAATGTGTCCATTGCGTAGCCTTTATGGACGCTTGAGGCCAGCTTGGTTAAAAAAGCATTAATAACCTGAGAGAGAGATAATATGATATGGTTTCTGTCAAAATTTAATTGATTTTGATTGATGGCTTTTTGATGAGTTGATGATGTAATATTAATTTTAATTAGGTTATAATAGTTAATTATTTATCACCCCTGACTGTGTGGGGTAATTCAGCACCGCCACCCTCCCGCCTTTTTGGGATAACATTTTAAACATCTTTTAAAACATTTATTTAATTGCATAATTATTTAGTGTTTTTAAACGTGTATTATTTAAGTGGTGGGGGAAATGGATGTGATAAGTGGTAAAACTTTATTTCAAGCGTTTGTTGGTTGTGGGAAAACGAAAGAGGGTTAAAATTCGTAGTGCTTTAAAGTTGTGGGTAATATGTTAATAAAGTAGTGTTTTAAAGCAAAATAAAAAATAAAAATAAATAAAAATAAAAGTTAGTAAAATTGGCTTTTTGATGAGTTGATGATGTCATATGAGTTCATTTTTTAATGATGTTATTATAGTTTATTCAGTATCACCCCTTTGGCCCCTCCATCTCCCCACCCTCTCCTCCCCTGGCTGTGCGGAGTAATTCAGCACACCCTCCCTCCTTTTAGGGATAACTCTTTTAAAACATTTATTTAATTGCATTATTGTTTAGTGCTTTTTAAACATACATTATTTCAGTGGTGGGGGAAATGGATGTGACAAGTGGTAAAAGTTTATTTCAAGCGTTTGTTGGTGTGGGGAAAACGGAGGCGGGTTAAAATTCGTAGTGCTTTAAAGTTGCGGGTAATATGTTGGTAAAATAGTGTTTTAAAACGAAGAAAAATAAAAATAAATAAAATATTGTTTCAAAGCGAAAAATGAAGATGTGAAGTGTTAAAACTGGAGAGTAATGCATTAAGTACATTTGAAATAGCTGCGAATATGTGAGCAGAATAAGGAAAGAAAGGAGAGATTAAATTATTAAATTAAATCTGGTCGCGAGATGTAAGTGGAGAAAAAAGTTTTTCTAAGTTAGTTGTCGAAAGTTCGATGCGAAATAAGGCTGATTTCCAAAGTCTTCTCACCCGTTGGTCATCTCGCACTCTGGCAGCGTGTGTGTGTGTGCATGTGTGGTGTGCATGTGTGCATGTGTGTGCATGTGTGTGTGTGTGTGTGTGTGTGTGTGTGTGTGTGTGTGTGTGCGTATGTGATGGGGAGGTGTTCAAAGCGTGAGCGCTGATCGAAAATTGGGTCAGCTATTTCTGACTAAAGGCTTACGGGCATGTGAAGCGGATGAGAATGTGTGCATTTGTAGGTATGATAGCGTTATCTGAGCAAATATGCCTCAAGAACTTTTCAGGACCCGCAGTTAAAGTTTAGACTAACGGGGGCGTCATTATTCTTTAATTCCGTATACTTTTATGTATACACCTCAAGTAGAAATGAAGATGAAACTGGAAAGGGGGTCAGGATGATGCCATAAAACGTATACTGGGACCACCAAAATCTATTTAATGAAGGATTCTTAACAGGCCATGTAAAATATTTTCTGTATTTTGTATTTGATAATGTTTAATGTTTAATAAGTTATATATATTTTATTTGTAATGTATTGGATCCAGTTTTGAAAATAAATGAATAAAATAAATTCTGATATACTCTATTTTTAACAGGCCATGTAAAATATTTTCTGTATTTTGTATTTGATAAAGTTTAGTGCTTTATCACTTATAAATATTTTATTTGAAATATATTGCGGTAGTCTTGGAAATGAGTAATAAATAAATAACTTAATTCCCGATATACTCGATATAGCCTATTTTCATAAATTCAATACTTCATCAGTTTGTTTTTAAAGCAGTGGAAATATATTGCCTATTCTTTCTTTCAGAATGAATAAACTAGTAGGTCCTTTTAGGTTCTACCATGTTTCATTTTTCAAGCTTTTTAACTTTAAGAAATGATAAAATTGAGAGCGGGAAGCTGTAAAATGCAAGTTTCGAAGTATATCCTATAATTCTGTTGAATATAGGTTTTAACTAAAGTTTTTTCATCAAGCTGGAGTGCTTGCATGTTGTGATGTAATGTGAAGGCCATGGGATTCACGCAGCTGTGGGCTATATCTTTATCAGAGTACCTATATGGCTCAAGGATTTTTCGGCCCCTGCAAGGAAGATGTGTAAATACGTTTACATAAGGTGCAAAGAAACACGTCAGCTCATGGCTCTTTAAATACTGTGTCAGGGATCGATAATCAGAAGACGGTTCTGTTGATTCCTCAGAGTAGTCTACCCTGTCCAAACTTCTGGAAGAAATGCCCCATTGCACCGCTGAAGAAAATCAAGCTTCGCTCAACTTCGAAGGTTCGTAAATATTATATTTAATATAACTGTTTATATTTTACGGTTAACATCATAATCGTGCAACAGAATAATCTCCTGGTTTGTTATTTGTTTTCAGATTTTGAGGAAATTCTCTCAGACTCTGCTGCGAACTCAGATGATGCTGCAGTCGACCCTAGAGATCTTGAGGCTATAGAAACTTACCTTCGCAGTCAAAGTAAGTGTTACGTGTATGATTGTGTGAACAGTCGCTGGCAGGAGAGATTTTCATTTTTATTTTCTAATTTCCTGCATTATTTTTAGGTTTTGAAAGATCACCAGAGCACACACCCCGGTCAACTCTTTCGATTACCGCGCAAGTGCATGCCCCAGCCGATAGAGACGTGATAGACCTTAGAAGTAAGTAATTTTATTTTTAATTAAGTATATATTTTTAATGTCTTGTTAATTTTAATGCTTTATTTTAAGCTCCTGAAAGCTGAAATATTTATATTTTACGGTTAACATCATAATCGTGCAACAAAATAATTTCCTGGTTTGTAACTTGTTTTCAGATTAATTAATTAAGTATAAAATTTCTTAATGTCTTGTTAATTTTAAGGCTTTATTTTTAATCTTAGAAAGCTGAAATATTTATATTTTACGGTTAATATCATGATCGTGCAACAAAATAATTTCCTGGTTTGTAACTTGTTTTCAGATTAATTAATTAAGTATAAATTTCTTAATGTCTTGTTAATTTTAAGGCTTTATTTTTAATCTTAGATTGCTGAATTGTTTATATTTTACGGTTAACAGCATAATCGTGCAACAAAATAATCTCCTGGTTTGTAACTTGTTTTCAGATTAATTAATTAAGTATAAAAATTTTTAATGTCTTGTTAATTTTAATTCTTTATTTTTAATCTTAGAAAGCTGAAATATTTATATTTTACGGTTAACATCATAATCGTGCAACAAAATACTCTCCTGGTTTGTAACTTGTTTTCAGATTGATTAATTAAGTATAAAATTTTTAATGTCTTGTTAATTTTAAGGCTTTATTTTTAATCTAAGAAGGCTGAAATATTTATATTTTACGGTTAACATCATAATCGTGCAACAAAATAATTTCCTGGTTTGTAACTTGTTTTCAGATTAATTAATTAAGTATAAAATTTTTTAATGTCTTGTTAATTTTAATTCTTTATTTTTAATCTTAGAAAGCTGAAATATTTATATTTTACGGTTAACATCATAATCGTGCAACAAAATAATCTCCTGGTTTGTAACTTGTTTTCAGATTGATTAATTAAGTATAAAATTTTTAATGTCTTGTTAATTTTAAGGCTTTATTTTTAATCTAAGAAGGCTGAAATATTTATATTTTACGGTTAACATCATAATCGTGCAACAAAATAATTTCCTGGTTTGTAACTTGTTTTCAGATTAATTAATTAAGTATAAAATTTTTTAATGTCTTGTTAATTTAAAGACTTTATTTTTAATCTTAGAAAGCTGAAATATTTATATTTTACGGTTAACATCATGATCGTGCAACAAAATAATTTCCTGGTTTGTAACTTGTTTTCAGATTAATTAATTAAGTATAAATTTCTTAATGTCTTGTTAATTTTAAGGCTTTATTTTTAATCTTAGATTGCTGAATTGTTTATATTTTACGGTTAACAGCATAATCGTGCAACAAAATAATCTCCTGGTTTGTAACTTGTTTTCAGATTAATTAATTAAGTATAAAAATTTTTAATGTCTTGTCAATTTTAATTCTTTATTTTTAATCTTAGAAAGCTGAAATATTTATATTTTACGGTTAACATCATAATCGCGCAACAAAATAATTTCCTGGTTTGTAACTTGTTTTCAGATTGATTAATTAAGTATAAAAATTTTTAATGTCTTGTCAATTTTAATTCTTTATTTTTAATCTTAGAAAGCTGAAATATTTATATTTTACGGTTAACATCATAATCGCGCAACAAAATAATTTCCTGGTTTGTAACTTGTTTTCAGATTGATTAATTAAGTATAAAATTTTTAATGTCCTGTTAATTTTAATGCTTTATTTTTAATCTTAGAAAGCTGAAATATTTATATTTTACGGTTAACATCATAATCGTGCAACAAAATAATCTCCTGGTTTTTAACTTGTATTCAGATTAATTAAGTATAAAATATTTTAATGTCTTGTTAATTTTAATGCTTTATTTTTAAGCTCCTGAAAGCCAGACAGATGATGATGATGATCATCATCAGGGCCCAAGTACTCCAGAGTCTACAGGAACACCAAGAAAAATTGTTCCATGTAAGAAAAATGAATGAATAAATAAATTAAATAAATAAATGTATTCAAACAAAATGATCGTAATTCTTTTTGTTTGTGTGTGTGTGTGTGTGTGTGTGTGATAGATGACAGCATCTCTGACACTGAGCTCCTGAGTATTGAATTGGGCGAAGACATCCTCCAGGGGGCGTGCGTTGCTGAGGCACCTGAGGCCTTAAAAAAGGACGGATCCACGCAGACTGACATCTGGGAGCAGAAACGAAAAAGAGCCAGAGCTATTAGAATTTCAAGAACTCTGGACCAAGTTCATCGTCAGCTGCTTTATCTCGACCAATTGGTGAGGTCTTTGGGGCAATTCATCAATGGCACCAAAGCGACCCCGGAGTCCGGTCTCTGAATCAGAGGGTGACAATGATGCAGAGAATCAGATGTTGAATTGTAACACCACTCACCACACTAACAATGTACAGCCAACTCAACATAATGTTGTTAATCCACATCTATTGCGAATGATTGGTGATATTAACAGTGGTATTTTTAATGCGCCTACAGCTGATGAATTTGCACAGGATAACGTTTTTGGAGGCTTGTTGCGGGCATTGGATGCATTGAGCCGTGGTGTTGATAGTTATGTTGACCCTGAAATAACGCTGGACATAGCTGATGACAGTAATTTGCATGAAAATAATAACACTGACCAAGGGAGTCAAAACGGTAGAGGCCATGACAGGACATCAGACATAGCTCCTGACGCTAACCCCACACACCAAAATGGGGGGGAGGGTAATATTGCAGACATGCAAGTGGTACGCAGACCGCGATTCAACAGCACGGAAATTCGTGTGCGGTTTAACTTTGCAGCATTGTATGATGTAGATAATTATGCAGAGTTTTATGTGCACGTTTTGAATGTTTTGGAAACTCTCCTTTCCAGAGTTCGCGAATTGGCCGGTGCGAATGACGTTGTGCAATTAGAATTGCGCGGGGCTTCTCTGGCAGAGGGCATAAGCCTCCAATCCTCAGGTGACAACATTGACGTTCCCATGTTATTGAGCATGTTAGAACGGCTGATTCAAAGTAATTTTGACATTCTGGCGGATGATACTTTGGAGTTGGTGGCTCTCATTATCGCTAATCCAAATGGTGGTGTTGGTAACCGCAGAAAATTGTCAACTTGCCTAAGAAGCGACATAATTCGAAAGAAACTGAAGCACTTAATTATCAGTTACAATTCGGATAATCAGCTTTGTTTTTCTGTCTGCTTAGCGCATCTTATGAATCCGACGTTCACGGTTTCTGAGGCTCTGCAGGAAGCTGAACGTATGCAGAGGGCTGTAGGTCTGAGTGCGCACGATAAGGTCAGCTTTTCGGACGTTCAAAAATTTGAAAACTTGCTGGGTGTTAAGATAGTTGTCTGGCACCATGGCAGTGCTAATGGTCCTTTAATGAAGTTTCAAACATCCTCCGCACACAACCCCAAAACATTTTTTCTCTACCTGAACGACAGTCATTACTACGGCATCAAGTCATTAAAAGGTTTTCTCGGCTCTAATTACGTCTGTGAATACTGTTACACCCCGTTCACTTCAAAGTGTAATCATAAATGCGCGCGCTACTGTAACGTCTGTTTAGCCCCTGGCTGTTATGAACATCAATCGAGATCAATTCGTTGTGAGGATTGTTGGCGAATCTGCCGTTCCGAGTATTGTTACAGTGAGCATAAAAAACCAAGGGGGCCCGAGGGTGAAATGCGCAGCATATGTGACGCTGTGAAGTTCTGCACTAAATGCTTGAGACAATATGATATCAGTATCAGTAACCCAAAACCGCACAGCTGTGCCCCGCAACGTTGTCGCACCTGCAAGGCAGTTTTGACCCCTGAAGGCCCTCATTCTTGTTTCATTCAGGAGGTGAAGAGTGACCAACCGCATCAGCGTTATGTGTTCTATGATTTTGAGTGTCGTCAGGACCATGGAGAGCACGTCGCAAATTATATTTGCTGTATAGACTTTGAGGGAAATTCTTGGTCTTTTGCTGGTGAGAAATGCGCTGAGGCCTTTTTTCAAAAGTTTCGGACCCCCAAGTACAAGGGCTATACATTCATTGCTCACAACTCGAAGGGGTATGACGGTTACCTGCTGATGCAGTATTTAATTAAACAAGGCGTAACACCCCATCTAATCACACAGGGTAGTAAGCTTTTATGTTTTACTGATGCGGCTTTTGAGCAGCGATATATTGATTCTCTTTCTTTCCTCACAATGAAATTGAGCGCCATGCCAGCCGCCTTAGGTTTTGAAAATTCGAAGAAAGGCTACTTTCCCCATTTCTGGAACAAAATTGAAAACCAAAATTACATTGGTCCGTACCCGCCTCCCGTTTATTATGGTGTTGACACGATGATGGAAAAGGAGAGGACGGAATTTATGCAATGGTACAGCAGCGTGGCTGGGGGGGTGTTTGACTTTAAAAAAGAAATGGCCGAGTACTGCCAGAATGACGTTGTCATATTGCGTGAAGCTTGTTTGAGATTCCGTGCTGAGGTTCTTAAAAGCACAGGCCTGGATCCCTTTCAGTGTGTGACCATAGCATCTGTTTGCATGAAACAATACTGCACAAGTTTTTTACCCAAAGACACAATTGCTATAACATCATCAGACAACTACATCCGACAGCAGAAGTCGTTTTCCACACCGGGAATTCAGTGGTTAGAATATTTGAGCCACCGTGACAATATTTTCATCCAGCATGCTCTGAATCAGGGGGAGGTTAAGATGGGACCTTATTATTTGGATGGTTATTCCGAGTCACATGGTGTACGCACTGCGTACGAAATGGCAGGGTGTTACTGGCATGGCTGTCCAGTCTGCTACAATCCAAACACAATTCAAACACAAACTAATTTGAATTTTGGTACCCTGTATGCCCAATTTCTGGAAAAAGTTGAAAATCTGCGTAGCATTTACAATCTACAGGTAATTGTGATGTGGGAGCATGATTGGGTTAAGCTTAAAAGGGAAAGTGAAAATGTTCAAGCGTTTCTTAAAAATCATGACTACCCCGTGCGAATGAATCCACGTGATGCACTGTTTGGCGGCAGAACTAACGCACTTCAACTTTCTTACAAAGCCCAAGAAGGTGAACAAATCCATTATTTTGATTTTACCAGCCTGTACCCATTTGTTAATAAAACAAAAATTTACCCTACAGGCCATCCCAGAATCATTTTCCAGGACTTTGGCCCGCTCGAAAACTATTTTGGCTTGGTCAAAGCAAGGGTAATTCCCCCGCGGCAACTTTACCTTCCAGTGTTGCCTTATAGGGTGTCGGGAAAGTTAATGTTTCCACTTTGCAGGATGTGCGCTGAATCTGAATACCAAGGGGTCTGTGAACATTCTGACGGACAGCGCTCTCTCAGCGGCGTCTGGTGCACCGTTGAACTAATCAAAGCTGTGGAGAAGGGCTACAAAATTGACAAGATTTTTGAAATTTGGCATTTTTCACAGCGCTCTGATTCTCTATTCAGCGAATACATCAAAACGCATTTAAAGGGTAAACAAGAGGCATCAGGATATCCCTCTTGGGTATCCAGTGATGCTGACAAAGAGGCTTACATCAAAATGTACTGGGAGAAAGAGGGGGTTCGCTTGGACCCAAACAACATTTCGGTCAACAAAGCCAAAAGACAAATATCAAAATTGTTTTTAAACAGTCTTTGGGGGAAATTTGGCCAGAGAGTTAACCAAATGAACACGGACTTAGTTAGTGATCCTGAGCATTTTTTAGAACTAATTTTTTCGGATGAGTATGATATCTCACATTTTTCATTTCTTACAGAGGATGTCGCTCTTGTACAGTGGAAACAGGCACAGGGTTTTCCAATACCCCCCAAATACAGCAATGTGTTCATCGCAGCGTTCACCACGGCCTATGCTCGCCTGGAATTGTACTCTGTCATGGAGAAATTGTCTGACAGGGTATTGTATCATGACACCGATTCAATCATCTTCGTTTGTCATCATCCTGGTGAATGGGTCCCGCCGCTTGGAGACTTTCTCGGAGAGCTGACAAGCGAGCTGGACCCTGGTGATCACATTGTTGAATTTGCATCTGGAGGCCCAAAGACTTATGGCTATAAGACACTGCTTGGTAAAACTTGCATGAAGGTTAAAGGTGTAACACTCCACAGTGCTAACAAACAGGCTGTCAATCTTTCATCCCTCACAGATTTGGTAAGCCATTATGTACAGAATCAGCTGGCGCCAGCTCGTGAAATTTCAACAACCACACAGCAAATTGTACGCAATAAAAGAGGCTTTACGCTCACAAACCGCACAGTTAATAAAAAATTTAGAGTGGTGTACAACAAAAGGGTTCTGCAGCCGGATTTTAAGACTTTACCCTATGGCTTCTAACACTGTGCTTGGGGATGAGGGGTTTGACAATCGTCTTCAACATCCGTTTTCTTGCATTGTATCAGGACCGTCAAACTGTGGCAAAAGTGTCTTTGTCAAGAAGCTACTGGAAAATGCACCCTTTGTGCTGTCATGTGTGCCGCAGAATATTGTGTGGTTTTATTCATGCTGGCAACCTATGTATGATGATTTGCTCCGGAAAATAAAGAATTTACATTTTGTTGAAGGCCTGCCTGAATCATTGACTGATGAAGCACTGCTTCCTTTGCATAAAACCAATTTGGTTATTATTGATGATCTCATGGAAGCGGCCAGTAATAGCTCTGAAATCGAAAAAGCCTTTGTCAAGTATACGCATCACAGAAATATGAGCATTATTTACCTGGTGCAAAACCTTTTTTTCCAGGGAAAAAAGAGCCGCACAATAAATCTAAATGCCAACTATATGATTTTGTTTAAAAACCCGAGAGATAAATTACAAATTAATGTTTTAGCGCGGCAGATGTACCCCAGACACTCTAATTTTTTTCTGGAGTCTTTTGAAGATGCGACTAAGGTTCCTTACGGCTATATATTGGTGGATCTCAAAGCTCAAACACCAGAACAGTATCGTCTTAGAACTGGTTTGTTTCCTCCAGAGTGGCCTGTTGTTTATTTACTGAGGAAAAAAAAGTGATGTCAGACCGAATCCTGCGACATCTATCGCTACTAAAAGCGTTATTTGAAGGCAAAGCACATCAACGAAGTGTCATTCTTCAATCTGCCAGCCCAGACCTGATAAAAACAATTTGCGAAATCGCCCTCAATATTTTACACGGCAATATACCTCTAACAAGGCATCAACTGAAAAAACTAAAGAGACAGCGATCCGGAATCAAGATTTTAGCTAACAAAAAACGCTCAATTAAACATAAAAGAGCTGTAATTCAAAAGGGTGGATTCCTTCTTCCACTTCTTAGTGTGGCTGTTCCTTTCCTGACCAGCTTGATAGCATCACGTAACAGCTGAAATGGATCATGCCCAAAAAATGTTTCTTGTACCTCAACATCAACTGGATACATTAAAAAACCTTTCCTTTACGCACAAACCCATACGACAAACTGTGGAAAACGATTTGGATCAATCTATACGAGAAATTTTATCAAGGACTGATGTGAGTCCCCATGAGAAAGCCAAACAGTACGCAGTGGCTTTACAGAGATTCATTGCAGTTGTTAAGCAAGGTGAAAAAGAATCAAACATTTTGACATTATCTCTACCGACTGATGATGCGGAAGAATCCAATACCAAAGATGATCAGATGCATGGGCCCGACGCCTTGGTTCAAGATGTGGTAAAAAGTGTTCCGTCAAGAAGCAAAAAAAATGCCACCTATGTCTTGGAAAAAATAGCCAAATCGGGAGATGTTGCAACATGGAATGATAAAGGGGAATTTGTTTTCCGAGGAAAAGCTGTGAGCGGATCGCATATGTTAGATCTTATAAAAAGCATTACAGCACCTCAAAAGGTTTCTGATGATCGAAGACCACTTGGATGGCATAAATTTATTGAGACTTTAGCTATAATTAATATGCCTCTTTCTGTTGTACCTAATCAACAGGTCCGTAACAAAATAAGTACTTATAAAAAAATACCTAGCAAGTCACCTTTGAAAACGATGGATACAAGCGCAAAAGCCACAGGCCGCGAGTTTCCTTCGCCATCTTTTTCAAGTCCCGTATTGGACCGTGATGCATGGTTAAGTTTTTAATGTACCATATAGCTTCAATGAAATAAAATGATACGCTGTAACAGTAAAAGTTCATTTGAATTGCTTTTATTGTTTTATATATAATAAAATACATAAAATTATACTTTTGTTCAAGCGTCTTTTCATTTACAAGTATGACATGATTTAAATGTTACAAAAGAATTTGCCGTCTGAAGACATGACAACATATTTTTTTCACATTTATCCAAACGTATTTTATTAACATACTTGGAAACCATAAAATCATTCATTTTTAAATTATCAGAATACAGAGCTATAATTCTACTAAATGGTATTCCTTTGGACCTGTGGTGTAAGTAAAAAAAGCAGTGTTGCCCGCACACGGCGCTGAGGGGGTCTTGCACCTGTACATCGTTGAAGACTATTCGATCACAGTTCTTTTGCAGAAAAATATTAATGCTGTCCGGGAAATAAACGTAGTCCGGAGGGTTTCCGTAAGAATCAAAAAATTCCCCAGTTTTGTCATTGTCCACGTAGACAGCCAGCCAGTGTTCTCCAGGTTTGCTTCGGGGGTGTGTATTCACAACATACGATGCGGGGAAATCACATATTTTGTTACTAGGTAGCTCATCACTGGCCACAACTCCTTTAAAAAATTTTCCCGTACATGGATTGTTACTCAAAATCACTGTAAGTTCTTTGGTGTTCATGATTAATAATAATCGTACATCACGTTTCTCCTCTGGTTCACCTCGATGATGTTATCAAAAACCGCGTACACGATCAAGTTCACAGTTCTGGGGAGTGGCACCCTGAATCGCATCTCCAGCCGCATGTTACCGCTTTTAATTAATGACAGATGCTGTCCACAGCCTTCATCGGGGGAAAGGTCAAAAGCATAGAGTGTGTAACCGTCTGTGTATTCCTGACGGTTTATCAACAAGGGCTGGTCCTTCAAATGACGGCCAGAGGTCTGCACCAGGCTGTAGTATTCCCGAACTGCGCTGGCATTGTTAAAATCAGGCTGAAAAGGCTTGGATGGAAATTGTTGTCCGTTGACATACAGTGCTACAAATTCGGCATAGTAGTGTTTGAAGTTAAATGGGTTCTTGTTATAAACACCCGTAAATGCATCGTTTGCAACCAAACCTATAATAACTGTTTTGGGTAGCTGTCCGAGAAATAAATTCTCCTGATTGCATACACGGCTACCAGCTGCTAGAGAAAAGGTCTTGAGGTTAACCCTCTCTATAGGGTATTTAACATTAGAGGACAACAGCGCCTGCGCATGCCCGAGTTTCACGGCTGGTGATACTGAGACTTTTTTCACAAACAGTGATGCAGAAACCAATTTAAGCTTGTATTGTTCTTGATCAGGGGAAATCAAGCAAAATTCATCCTTACCCCGTACCATTTTAATTTTAATATCAACTCCATTTATCAACATCCTTTCTTGAAAAAACATGTCCGCGTGTATATGACCGAGCAGCTCAAACGTATTGCTGGCGGCTGTGTATAAGCTTCTGTTGTTTAGGCCTACGTTGTTCAGGGTCACAGTGTTTCCATCCATGTTCCTGCTGGTATCTTTGTAAAAAAAGTCCCGATGTGAACTAGTTTGACAAAGTCATCTCCATAATTCAGTAGGCATTCAAGAATGGTCCTATAAGGATACGTATTGCTGGCCAGTGTGATCAATCGATCCCCAAGCGTAACATCCACTTGTGAAAAAAATAGTGGCAATGGGGTAATTGATAATGCTGAAATTATTAGTTTGATCATTATTGCTGCCATCGGCTTGCGTGATTTTGCATCGAAGGTAAAGTAAAGTATTGTTCAAGTCAACATAATCTTCACCCTTCCCGGAAATGAAGAACTCGACCGGGCCTGTGTCTGAAACGGCCAACAGCGGAGGTACTTCCACATAAATGTTCTTTTTTGTACTTGTTTGAGTATATGGCATTGCAAAAAGATCCAATTCTGACTTCGTGCATTCCTCTGACATGCTGTGTATGAACGCCATTGCTTAAAAAATGAGTCTGCTTTTCCTCGTAAGCTTCTTTTTTCTTTAGTTTGTTATGTCCCCTTTCTCTTGCTCTTTCCAAATGCGCGTGAAGTGCTTGTTACCTGACGTTTTTTAAATTTTATGGAGACACGCCCTCCCGGCGGTCTTCTCTGTGAGCGTCGTGCCATCCCATAAAACCTAACCCTTCCTGACTGTCAGTTTGTAAGCGGCTCGCGACAACTTTATTTATCACGTCTTCAGCTATGTTCTTAGCTGCCGAGGTCAAATGTGGTTTGGCTATATTGAACTTTGTCTTAAGTAGCAGTAGAGCCATCCGGTATAAGCCTCTGAAAATTCCTCCAAGGCCTCCGCCATACATGACAGTACCGCCTGTAAAGCCAGGCAACTTATTGCCAACCTGTGCAGTGTAATATTCAACGTATCTGTGCGGGTCGGTGTGGAGTACAGAACTCTTCATATTTTACTCGTGACAGCGATGTTTTACCGGTCTGAAGTGCAGCTTTGTAATGACTTTTCCGTAATGAAAGTTTATGTTCTGGTTTTGATCCGTTTTCAGTTCAATGGTTATGTCATCAATGTGCTGTTTGCTCACCGGTACGTTGTGTAGCTTTTCATAAGTCTTTGTGATCACATCGTTGTTTGTACCAGATATTTCAACACATCGCAAGAGGGGCACAAAACTATCTCCGACTCTGTGGTGTTCGATGACGTCTGTGTAAATGAAAATCGTGTAGAATCCTGCACGGATATCCGCAGGGTGTGGCGCAACTGGGTTTTCATGGTTCAATTCGAAACCTGGATTGAGGCCAAGAATTTCAGCTAGTTTTCCTGTCGCAGCAAGTGACACTCCTGGCGGGGCTACAATTTTAATTCTATTCGTGATGCTCGAGTAAATCGTTTCAATACCCTCCGTGTTAAAAGTGCGGTTGTTCATTTCATGAACTATACTGACTATTGACTTATAATAGCCTGGGGAAAGGTCATGATATTTTATGTCTTTATTTATATTATTACGTGTGATAAAATAACCGTCATTGTTCGATAATATGTCCCAAGTATGCGGGTACTGTATTTCTGCCAAGCCAACCTCCCACTCGCCTCGTAGTTCAATAGGTCTGACAAACTTAGTCGTATAGCCTGAAATTTTGTTTTCAGGGTAAGTCTGCAAGGATGCATTACTCGGGAGAGTAACGTAGAAATCTTTCTCCTCCATGGTCATTTACTGTCTGTCGCAGTGCAAGCGTTTAAAAATATTTTTAAGATTAAATGTCGACCACGTGACTTGCAGGTATCCAACTGTTAAATTTTTCAGGCCATCCAACCCATTTTACTAGGATTAACTTTTTTCCTTTTACTCTCTTCTGCGCGATGATTTTTTCAACCTTAAATGATTTATCTTTACTCACAGTCACCCTCTGTAATTCAGCCTCATAAAATGTACCGCCAATGTCTTCACCATCGCAATCCTTCAACTTGTATACGGGAGGGATTCTGTGAACCCGTTCAGCCACTGTGAAATATTCATCCGTATAAGTCTGCTCATAACCTTTTGCAAATGCCCCTCGTACTTTTGAAACACGTACTGTATCACCTTTCTCAAATTTGAACTTTTGCTTTTTAAACTTTTTTGGAAAGGGGCCATATATGGTTTTAAAAACTTTAAAGGCGTTAGCTTCATTTACATCAACAGGTTTCATTTTAATAGTACTGTGATGGCTGTTATTATACGATAGGACCAAGTGCTGTATTACGTCAATGTATTTGTTCGTATTATGAGCATTGAAGTATCTCCACATCCTGGTTTTAAGAGTCCTGTTAAACCGCTCCACTACTGAAGCTTTCTTATCATTGCCTGTGGCAAAATGTGTTATTTGATATTGTTTCATCAGCTTCTGAAAATCCCTGTTGAAAAACTCAGTTCCTTTGTCAGTTTGAAGTTTTTTGGGTCTGCGGCCTTGTGCAAGTATGGCTTGGAAGGCCCGAGTCACTTCCTTTCCGCTTTTGTTCTTAAGAAGACAAACCCATGCAAATTTTGATAAGACATCTATACAAGTCAGCATAAATTTAATATTATCATTATGCTGGGATAAACTTGACATGTCGACTAAATCGGCTTGCCATTGTGCATCGATATTTGAGACAAAAACCTTGTTCCTCTTGAAATTAACTCTGGCTGTCTTGTGTAAGGTGTATGCATCTTCCCCAGACAGCCACTCTGTAAGTTTCTTGTTCGAAATTCTTAACCCTTTAGTTTCCAGCAAACCCCTTTGCAATCTTTCTTTCCCACCAAAAGACCCAGGATTCTCAGGAGTATAATAAACAGCCTTCAAGCACTCCTGAACATCCATCTTCACCACTAAAGCAAAAAAATGACACGATACCCCAAAACAGCTCATTTAATATAACCATTTATTTAAAATTGGCGTAAAACAGACAAAAATGTGCATAACATTAGTTTTCTCATACTTTATCGTCATCCCACAAGCTTTCTTGCATCGCCCCCGAAATATCCCAGAAATCTCTCCGGACCTCATCAACAATCTTGTTGCCGACGTGCCCCAAGTCATGCTGTTTAATTTCCTGCAGCTTCCCCCTGATGTACGGCTCATCCTTGAGGTCTGATAGAATTGTGTCGACAGCCCCTTCGACACGCGTGGGGCTCGGCCTCAGCCCCAGCACTTTGAGCGCCTTGGAGAGCAGGACACTCAACCATGGCGTTTTCACTTTACCACACAGTGTTTCAAAGTTATGTTGAAAATAAAAAGAGTCAGGTTCAAACAGACAGCTGTGCCTGATTTGGCTGGGATGGTCATACTCGCACCCTAGGCACTCGCTTTTCAGCAGCTCTTCAATTGCGGTGTCCAGAAGACATGCCATGATCATCTTCAGGACTTTAATCATCGGTACTGTGAGACATCCATCGATTTCATCCGCAGGCCTCAGCGGTGCTGGTGGTTGCAACGGGGCCTTCTTTTTCGGGGCGCATTTCCCTCGACAGCGTGGTCTGTTGCGTGGCACACCATCGTCAGCTTCAAACCCTTCCGCTAGCCAGGGGTCCGAAATTGGCGTATCGTTGTCAGCGCAGTACTCGGGCTCCAATGATTCTGGAGATGCCACCGACCCCGCTTGGTTGATCGGAACATAGGTTTTGTAAACGGGCTGAGACATGACTGCTACGATTAAAGTTTGTGGGTTGTTTGTAAGGATACCCTTCTAACTCGGTTCTTTTTAAAGACCATCTTACACCCCTTTCCCTCTAACCACGCCTTTAAAGAGGCTACAGCCTATCATTGGGCTTGTGGTATTGGTAAGTAAACACTTGACATTTGAACAACCTTGAAATGAAATGGAATAGAGGAAAAGTGGTTTAAAAAGTTTATTATTCAAAACAAATTAATCATAGAAGGTATTAAATACACATAACATATACTTTTAAATTCAAATATTACAACATAAATGATACATCTTTTACATTGTAGCGCTTTGCTCTAATTTGAATTAATTACAAATTGTTCAAGAGAGAAACTATAAAATAAAAACATGTATTAACATCATAGGAACGTTAGCAATACATATATTTCACAGTTCAAATTTAGCATTGTAAATGAACTGTTTAAACTTTTTCTTTTTTGAACTGGTCAACGGGGTTCGATCCCCGCATGCTGCGTTCTTCATCGGTAGCCTCTTTGACCTGATGAGATGCTCCCCCTGAGTTTCCCTCAAACTTCTCACTCAGGCGTATCCTCACGGTCTCTATGGCCTTCCACTGCTCGAAATCCTCAAACACTTTATGAGCTTCAACCAGCGCGTCCAACATCAAAGATTTGTCTTTTTCACAGATGTAAAACTCGTTATGTTTTGCATTCAGTCCTGAGGACCCTACTGTGAAAAGACTTTCCCTTATAATCAGTCTTTCCAGTTTTCCACCCGCTGCGTCCTCTGTCAATGCCTGTACAGTCATCAGACGCTTAGGATGAAAAGACGATTCAGAAGGAAAATCAAACCGCTTCTGATAGCCAGAGGCGACATACGCGTAGGCGCATCTCAAACTATCCCAGTCATAACTGTCGACAAAAACACCACGTTTTCCAATAGAGTCAAAGTCCTCGCCCTCATACAAATTAAAAAAAATAATTTCTGGAACATCGGCATCCGTGTAAATGTGGTAGCCACAACGGGGGTCCTTCGGATGAGCGGATCCACCCCACTCATGGTGCATCTTCCGCAAAAGGGCTCTTGACATTGCTGTGAAAGGCTTCTTAGACCCCCGCGGTGCAGTTTGCAGTTGTGGCTCGGTCTCCGCAGACTCAGGCGTTGATGTCTCAGACATGCTTTTAGGTTTAAAAGCCAACTGTTTTCTTGACATTGTAGTGAAAGGCTTCTTTGGACACCGCGGTGCAGTTTGCAGTTGCGGCTCGGCCCCCGCAGACTCAGGCGTTGAAGTCGAAGACATGCTTTTCGGTTTAAAAACAACCAGTTTTCTCCAGGTGCACCAAGATAGATCAGCTCAAATGTCGCTACAAATTAGATGAGCTTAAAAGGCCACGTTTTATACAAGTTCTGAAGGCTGACCTTGACACCAATTTTCTATCAGCGCATGCGCTTTGAACACCCTCCCCCTTCAGACCCCACCCCTGGGTAAGTTTAATTTACCGTTGTGATTTTTTGACAGAAACCGTATGGCTCAGCCATTGGTTGACCGTATCCCCGCCTACACATGTACGCACACACCCACAGAACCAGCCCCCGCCCCCTTTGACATACCCCACTCACCCCACATACACGCTGCCAGAGTGCGAGATGACCAACGGGGGTGAGAGGACTCTGGAAATCAGCCTTATTTCGCATCGAACTTTCGACAACTAACTTATTTATTTTTTATTTATTTTTATTTTTATTTTGCTTTAAAACACTATTTTACTAACATATTACCCGCAACTTTAAAACACTACAAATTTTAACCCTCTTCCGTTTTCCCACAACCAACAAACACTTGAAATAAAGTTTTACCACTTATCACATCCATTTCCCCCACCACTTAAATAATACACGTTTAAAAACACTAAATAATTATGCAATTAAATAAATGTTTTAAAAGATGTTTAAAATGTTATCCCAAAAAGGCGGGAGGGTGGCGGTGCTGAATTACCCCACACAGTCAGGGGTGATAAATAATTAACTATTATAACCTAATTAAAATTAATATTACATCATCAACTCATCAAAAAGCCATCAATCAAAATCAATTAAATTTTGACAGAAACCGTATCATATTATCTCTCTAACCTGTGTGATAAGTCAGAAAAATGCAATGTTTTAAATCACAGTAATAATATCAAGAAGTCCATTGGAACATTAAGATAATATCCAAGGCAACCTCGCTTTCAAGTTTTTGCCCAGGTTTCAACCGTTCCAGGTCTCATGTGAAAATCTTGTATGGGCCAATTTTGCTGCAAAGCTTTCTTCCCATCCTCTTTGCCCAAATTTTTTCCAGCACTATGAGAAAGGAGGAGAATATTGTTGTGTACCAGTGTGCTTTCCAGATTCAGAAAAAAACATAACTGACATGCACTGTATGGGCACCTGCAGCAGGGCTCTCGGGGGCAGGGACAGCAGGAGCAGCATCAGGGCCTTCGGTGGTAGGGGCCGCCGCAGCAGGAGCCGGAGCAGGAGGGGCAGGAGCAGCAGCAGGAGGAGCAGGAGCAGCAGCAGGGGCAGTAGCAGCAGCAGGAGGAGCCGGAGCAGCAGCAGGGGCAGGAGGAGCAGCAGGGGCAGGAGGAGCAGGAGCAGCAGGAGCAGCAGGAGGAGCAGCAGCAGGGGCAGGAGGAGCAGCCGGGGCAGGAGCAGCAGCAGGAGGAGCCGGAGCAGCAGCAGGGGCAGGAGCAGCAGCAGGAGGAGCCGGAGCAGCAGCCGGGGCAGGAGGAGCAGCAGGGGCAGGAGGAGCAGGAGCAGCAGGAGGAGCAGCAGCCGGGGCAGGAGCAGCAGCAGGGGCAGGAGGAGCAGGAGCACCAGCAGGGGCAGGAGGGGCAGGAGCAGGAGGGGCAGGAGCAGCAGCAGGGGCAGGAGGAGCAGGAGCAGCAGCAGGGGCAGGAGGGGCAGGAGCAGGGGCAGCAGTTGGGGTGTCTGGGTTGGCTGTGGTCATGGGAGAGACAGGGGGAGCACTGGGGGACTGATTGAGTTTTATGCGTTTGGCTGGTGGTTCTTCAAAATTTATGAAATGGTCCAGATTGACTTTTGGACTCAGTTTGCCCCTGTCATCCATTAAATCAATGCTCTTCCCCTCAGCTTCCATGACAGTATATGGCCCTAAAAAGTTTGGGTCAAGCTTGCCACCCCTCCTCTGCTGACTGCGTATGTTCTGCCTCAGGACTCTGCCCCCTACTGTCACATGAACATGTGTGCCCTGCTGCTGCCTCCTTTTTACAATCTTCTGCTGCACCTTTTCCATGTTGGCCAGGACAATTTTGTTGATTTGATCTTGCCTTTCAATGGCATTGAAGACAATCTCATCCTCTACCCGCTCCTCACCCAGAAACATTAAATTGATACTTAGACGGCCACCATGACCGGTAGGAAACTCATAGAGAGATGGAACCAAAACTATATTGTTCATCTCATCAAGACCTAAAAATTAAGAATCAACACTCCTGACCTAAATCGAACAGGAAGTCCGCAATTTCCATATCAAAATCGTAAAGGGTTTGCATTCAACAAAAGATAAAACCTTTTACTCAGTCTCGCACTGTCCAACAAATGAGAGTGTTCAACGCCGAAACTATCCGACTGTCGCACATGGAGTTATATTAAAACCCTGTCTGAATTTCGGACAAGTAGACACTGTGTTTTATTTATTGACGTTGCGTAGCATTTAGTCTACTCGTAATGGTCTGCGCAGATGAACTCCGTTCTTCTGGTGCAATTCCCGCAGACGGGTCTGACGCATCTTCAGCAGGTGACGAGCATCTTAATTTGTGAGCAGCTTCTGCGGACCTGGCTCTGCCTCCGTTTTGGTGCCAGTGTTTCCCGCTACTGCAGGCTCAAACTTTTTGCCAGTGTTGCCCAATAAAATAATTCCAGATGGCTCTACTCTACCAACTCTGACAGTGGCATCGGTTATTTGCGAGGCAACCAGAAGAAAAATATTTCGAGAAAAATAACAGCTGCAAAACTGTACGGTCAGTGAGACCGCTAATGGCAGAAATAGGTAGATTTGGTGGTATGTTATGATTCGTAGGTGTAATCTATTTTAAATCAATTGCACATTAAATTATTGACACTTTTGGAAAAGTCAGCGACCCTCAAGGTTGTATTCTTTTATTTTGAAAAGTTATGACTCAAACAAATTTCAAAACGGTTAAAATGACGGTCATGGCGGTTCTAGTGTTAAACAGTATGAACTCAATTGAAAATGTGAAGAACAAGAAAGCTTCAAAAACATTCACGTTAATGATTAACGCCCTTGTGTCCGCTAGATGGCTTTGATGATCGCTCCCATCAGGGCGTTAAAGGAAAGCTACCTCGCGGCGCTTCGCCTGGACAAAACAGCAGGCAGTTTTGGTGTTGACGTCATTTCCTTCTTCAAAAACCGTCTTCCGTTAGTGCAAAAGCCGCTGAATGCGCCTTTTGAACCCTTGAGAATGAGTAATTTATTGGCACTTAAAAACTTGTTTTTTGCAGTTTTATATTGTTGCAGTTGCAGCAGTCTGAAACATTCTTTGCACAAGACGGCTTCCTGTTCGTGAGCAACTGATTTGAGTAACACCACGCGATCAGTTCCAAACACCGAGAATATCTAAACCATCGCGACATTTCAATGCATTGCGTCTACATTCGGCTCGTTGATTACACGAATCGAAAGTGTCATCACACTGAACACATGCAGAGTGCAAACGCATTGTTAGACACAGTGCACCTTACACTTCGGCGAGGCTTTGGTGGGAATTCGATATAAGAGGAAAAGGGAAATTTATGTTGAATGAATCCAGTAGTTAGCGGTAATACATCAACAGGTCTCGCAACCGTCATAAAACCAAAAAGAAGAAGAAGCCTCCCACTCGTCACGAGGCCGCGCGAAGCACTTTTGAGAGCTTTTGCGTGTAGGCGTTAGTATAGCGACAGTCAGTCAGTGAGGAGCGCAACATAACGACTGTATCATACAAGTTACAAAAACTAAAAGATTTTGAGGACTTAACCAATAGACCCCGTATTCCCCTGGCCTATTCAAGGTATGTTCTATGCCACAAATGAGTCATTTGTATCACAATTGTATTCCAATAAATACCTCTTTGTTGGAAAGAAAACGTGGAAAAAAAAAACAAAAACGCCACGCGTAAACCACTCTCACGTACCGGTGTTCTGAGATATTCGGCTACCCGAATTCTGAGCTACCCTGGGCGGGGTTTTAGTGAATATTCATTACGGAGGTTGTCGGCCGCGCTCGCGCGTTAAGCAGTCATTCATGGCAAGTGAACCGAGAGGAGCTGAACATCCTGATGTAGCTCAGTTGTTAAACAACGGCGTAGCCTACTTTTAAATCGTTTTAGATGTGGATATGTGTTAATGTGGGGAACGGTGACTGTTTGGACAGCAGCTGATGCGAGAGGAAGAGTAATATCAAGCAATTTGGCGACCGTGTTAACCTCTTGTTCCATGGGAAGCTCATACCTGGTAAACAGTCATTTCAAACAACATAGAGCTATTTAGATAACATTAAACAATTTAGCGAGAGTGTTGTCCTGGGCTACTACACCAACAACAATTTCTGTATAATGGAAGGCTCCATTTTGCATCCAAGTTTGTAATTTGAAATCTTACCATTGTATTGTGTGCTAATTTTGGTCAATTGAAGCCCTACATCATGGCCACCTATATGGAGGATTATTTGTGACATATCTTTAATTTTATCTATCAAAATATCTTTCATTTTAAATGTCAATCTAATGGTCAATACATTCATTTATCAGTCAATTTGTTGTTCAAAACACAATTCAAAACAATATGACAATTAATTTGAAATAATTATTGTAATAAAGTATGCAATATTTTATGCAATATTGTATGGAAAAACTTATGGTATAATTTATGCAATAATGTGAGCAGTAATTCAGGCAAAAGCTCATGCAATGTGTTTTGCAATGATTCATCTCACATTAGATTGAAAGATAGATTGCCAAATAGATTGCCAATTTGACAATTTTCCATATGCTAATTATCCCGTTCTGATTGGTTATCCAAAGTTTCAAACACCATAGATAGAAAGAGCCAGGCAGGCTAAAAAAAAAAGTGAGGACTAGTAAAGCACTCGGAGAGCGCGGACCTCCGCCAAGGACAACATTTCCCTCCATATTGCGACTTCCACCATAGATATTAGTCTTACATTTATTTTATCTTCATTTTTAGATTCCTTGACCATGAAAACATGGCAATTTGATTTATAATGCTATATCAATATTAGTTCCACTGCGTCTTAGCTGTTTAAAATGTCTGCTGCATGTTTCTAGCTTCATTTGTTTGTTTGTTTTTTTTTCTTATGATGCAAGTTTCAAAGATCTATTTTGGAACGAAGCTTCCTGCCGAATTCGGGTGTTTGGGAATAGCGCTACACTTAAAGCTTTTTAATCATGCGGTTCAATAAAGACCTTAATTAGTAAAATCAGGTGCAGCTCTATTAAGCTGCTTACTGGACGTGAAACAAATTTTTCGCACGGAAGATTACATTCAAAGTCAATGCAAAGACGCAAATAATACACGCGAAATGTCTGTGCTCGCGTCCTTTCATTGACTTTGAACGTAATCTTTAGTGCGAAAAATTCGTTTCACGTCCAGTAAGCAGCTTAATAGTGCTCTTAACTCTTAATAGAGATCTGGTGCATAATACTCCCATTTTCAAAGGTGCATAGTACGATGTACACGCACCTCGTTACAGTATGCAGTATATACGTTAGTAGTATACTTTCCCTTCCTTACTTTGACACTGGCAAATTAGTAACTCGTTTCAAATGAAAATATTAATTTAATTCATCATTTACGCATTATCTGGATTTGGCGTGTTCAAGAAGAACAACGCTGTATCTTTGTGCAGATGTGTCCGCCAGTGGACGTGGAGCTGCCATTTATGCACGCAGTTACAATATTCTATCACTAGAATGGCACATCAGGATCAGTTATTGAATATTCACCAGTATCAGGTATTGAGTATTCTCACAACTGCCAGTAAACTGAAATAAGAAGTGACTCTTCATTCCCCCAATATCTGTGCTTTTTTAATTTCATTGAGAGTCCCCGGTATAATAAACGCAAAATTATATAATTATTTTGTGTATTTGTGTCGTTTTGTCGGTCACAAACGAGATGTTGCGGTACCACCTCTGACACCGGATCGGAGCAGGGTATGTTTTCAGCCAAAATACACTACGTTACTCCCCAACACTGATTGTACAACGTTTGAAACTTGTCCTGTATTTTTTTTCCCCAAGTGCCCTGACCATTTTTGGGGGAATTATATGCATAAATGTCGAAAATGGCCCTATCTCCCAATGTTACGTAAAGAATCCTTTAAAAAAATTCCTGGATCCAGACGGAGATCCGGATCACTTCCAAAATATATATTCATTTCTTCCTTATACCAATCTGTACAACCCCAGAAAATTTCATCAAAATCTGTCCATAACTTTTTGAGTTATTTAGGAAACCAACAGGCAAACAAACACACAATCAAACCCAGGCAAAAAAATAACCTCCTTGGCGGAGGTAAAAATGGTGACGAGCACTGAAGAAGCACCTGCAGAAGTAGAAAAAGAGGCTTTTGGCATCTTAGAATGTCAAGGTATGTGAATTAACACGACGCAACTCTGCCTTATTCAAACGGCATAGGTGTTACAAGAATAGAGCGGCCTATCCATGTCTTTCCTAATGTTAGGACTTCAAGGCCGACCCTGCTACCATATTTCGCGTGAGACATTGGAGGCATATATTGGGAATGGTCTCAAACGCCACGAGATGGCTCCCCTTTTCGGGGTATCAACCAGAACAATTCGAAGGCGGATAGAAAAATACAGGTTGAGGTGAGACAGTGTGTTTTCTTTTTAGTCTTCAGGCATAGTTACCTATATCATACCGTATTTTCTCGCTATTCTACTTTCCATAAAAAAAAATCTTTCATGAAGTCCATTGTGACTCAGTTAATAGAAAAGATTCTAGAGCTCGAGACTTCATGAACGACTTTTTATGGAAAGTAGAATAGCGCGAAAATACGGCATGATATAGGTGAGCGTTAGCAACTAACCTGAAGGCTCTTAGCGAACTATGCTAACGTTAGGTTTTCAACCTCTTCACAAAAAAGAGAACGGGTAAATAAAACTACCTGAAGACTAAAAAGAAAACACACTTTAAGTCTCACCTCACCCTGCATTTTTCTATCCGCCTCCGAATTGCTGATACCCCGAAAAGGGGAGCCATCTCGTGGCGTTTGAGACCATTCCCAATATATGCCTCCAATGTCTCCCGCGAAATATGGTAGCAGGGTCGGCCTTGAAGTCCTAACATTAGGAAAGACATGGATAGGCCGCTCTATTCTTGTAACAACTATGCCGTTTGAATAAGGCAGAGAGTTGCGTCGTGTTAATTCACATACCTTGACTTTCTAAGATGCCAAAAGCCTCTTTTTCTACTTCTGCTGGTGCTTCTTCAGTGCTTATCGCCATTTTCCTCACTGTTTTTTTTTTTTTTAGCCTGCCTGGCTCTTTCTATCTATGGTGTTTGAAACGTTGGATAACCAATCAGAACGGGATAATTAGCATATGGAAAATTGTCAAATTGGCAATCTATTTGGCAATCTATCTTTCAATCTAATGTGAAATGAATCATTGCAAAACACATTGCATTAACTTTTGCCAGAATTACTGCTCACATTATTGCATAAATTATCGCATAAGTTATTCCAAACAATATTGCATAAAACATTGCATACTTTATTCCAAAAAATATTTCAAATTAATTGTAATATTGTTTTGAATTGTGTTTTGAACAACAAATTGACTGATAAATGAATGTATTGACCATTAGATTGACATTTAAAATGAAAGATATTTTGATAGATAAAATTAAAGATATATCACCAATAATCCTCCATACACCTATGCTGCTGAAATGAAGTCTGCAACAAATAGCTAGGCTACTAGGCTGTAGCCAACATGAAACAACAAACACAAATAGGCTTGGCGGTAAAAATGTTTTATTACAATGGCCCTTCACAGCCTGGGCAAGTAAATGTTTTTTCAATGTCTGGCCAGTTCATGCATTCACAGTGGTACCAGCCATGGCAGCAGCCACATTGTATCTTGAAAGACAAAAGCACAGACTGGACATTAGTATTAACTCAAGCATGTAACCATTAAACAATGAATTTTATATTTTTAGGCTACTATTCATACCCAGGTATCTATATGGTCTTCTGTGTAGGGATACACATCTCCACATAGTAGGCACACCTCCCCTAGGTCCTCTGAAAGGAACAAATATATTATCTCATGCCATCGTTTTTGTACTCCTGTCTAAAAACATGCAGTGAAGTTGGTTTAAAATATGTTACCTGTGTGCTCCAGAAAAAGATTGCTATATCTTTTCTATATTTGGCTCTGTCTTCCTCTGCACAGGGGAACTTCAGATCACCGCCTGTGACAACTGCCTCTGCAAACTAAGCCATAAATGTTAGATTCAACAGGGCTCTTAAAGTTATGAAGACAATTTAATCAACGTAAAACATTTTCATATGCCAGCTTACTCACTTTACATGTAAACACACCATAGGATGTCCCATCGGGCTGGAGGCTGTGGGGTATGGTAAACAGATTTTGCTTTATGTGATTTAGAAACCTAAAAATACATTGTGAGCAAAGAATGTCTATTTGGAAGATGATGATTACCTGCTTCATTTTGCCAGGCTTTTTATTCCAGATGTCGGTAAGCTGGAATGTGTCCATTGCGTAGCCTTTATGGACGCTTGAGACCAGCTTGGTTAAAAAAGCATTAATAACCTGTGTGATAAGTCAGAAAAATGCAATGTTTTAAATCACAGTAATAATATCAAGAAGTCCATTGGAACATTAAGATAATATCCAAGGCAACTTCGCTTTCAAGTTTTTGCCCAGGTTTCAACCGTTCCAGGTCTCATGTG
The DNA here is from genome assembly GCA_029721435.1 of Gymnothorax reevesii. Classification (NCBI taxonomy): domain Eukaryota; kingdom Metazoa; phylum Chordata; class Actinopteri; order Anguilliformes; family Muraenidae; genus Gymnothorax; species Gymnothorax reevesii. The sequence goes on from JARABX010000206.1 coordinate 174,000, forward strand.
AAAATCTTGTATGGGCCAATTTTGCTGCAAAGCTTTCCTCCCATCCTCTTTGCCCAAATTTTTTCCAGCACTATGAGAAAGGAGGAGAATATTGTTGTGTACCAGTGTGCTTTCCAGATTCAGAAAAAAACATAACTGACATGCACTGTATGGGCACCTGCAGCAGGGCTCTCGGGGGCAGGGACAGCAGGAGCAGCATCAGGGCCTTCGGTGGTAGGGGCCGCAGCAGCAGGAGCCGGAGCAGGAGGGGCAGGAGCAGCAGCAGGAGGAGCAGGAGCAGCAGCAGGGGCAGGAGCAGCAGCTGGAGGAGCCGGAGCAGCAGCCAGGGCAGGAGGAGCAGCAGGGGCAGGAGGAGCAGGAGCAGCAGCAGGGGCAGGAGGAGCAGCAGGGGCAGCAGGAGCCGGGGCAGCAGGAGCCGGAGCAGGAGGGGCAGGAGCAGCAGCAGGGGCAGGAGGAGCACCAGCAGGGGCAGGAGGGGCAGGAGCAGGGGCAGCAGTTGGGGTGTCTGGGTTGGCTGTGGTCATGGGAGAGACAGGGGGAGCACTGGGGGACTGATTGAGTTTTATGCGTTTGGCTGGTGGTTCTTCAAAATGTATGAAATGGTCCAGATTGACTTTTGGACTCAGTTTGCCCCTGTCATCCATTAAATCAATGCTCTTCCCCTCAGCTTCCATGACGGTATATGGCCCTAAAAAGTTTGGGTCAAGCTTGCCACCCCTCCTCTGCTGACTGCGTATGTTCTGCCCCAGGACTCTGCCCCCTACTGTCACATGAACATGTGTGCCCTGCTGCTGCCTCCTTTTTACAATCTTCTGCTGCACCTTTTCCATGTTGGCCAGGACAATTTTGTTGATTTGATCTTGCCTTTCAATGGCATTGAAGACAATCTCATCCTCTACCCGCTCCTCACCCAGAAACATTAAATTGATACTTAGACGGCCACCATGACCGGTAGGAAACTCATAGAGAGATGGAACCAAAACTATATTGTTCATCTCATCAAGACCTAAAAATTAAGAATCAACACTCCTGACCTAAATCGAACAGGAAGTCCGCAATTTCCATATCAAAATCGTAAAGGGTTTGCATTCAACAAAAGATAAAACCTTTTACTCAGTCTCAGACTGTCCGACAAATGAGAGTGTTCAACGCCGAAACTATCCGACTGTTGGACATGGAGTTATATTAAAACCCTGTCTGAATTTCGGACAAGTAGACACTGTGTTTTATTTATTGACGTTGCGTAGCATTTAGTCTACTCGTAATGGTCTGCGCAGATGAACTCCGTTCTTCTGGTGCAATTCCCGCAGACGGGTCTGACGCATCTTCAGCAGGTGACGAGCATCTTAATTTGTGAGCAGCTTCTGCGGACCTGGCACTGCCTCCGTTTTGGTGCCAGTGTTTCCCGCTACTGCAGGCTCAAACTTTTTGCCAGTGTTGCCCAATAAAATAATTCCAGATGGCTCTACTCTACCAACTCTGACAGTGGCATCGGTTATTTGCGAGGCAACCAGAAGAAAAATTTTTCGAGAAAAATAACAGCTGCAAAACTGTACGGTCAGTGAGACCGCTAATGGCAGAAATAGGTAGATTTGGTGGTATGTTATGATTCGTAGGTGTAATCTATTTTAAATCAATTGCACATTAAATTATTGACACTTTTTGGAAAAGTCAGTGACCCTCAAGGTTGTATTCTTTTATTTTGAAAAGTTATGACTCAAACAAATTTCAAAACGGTTAAAATTACGGTCATGGCGGTTCTAGTGTTAAAACAGTATGAACTCAATTGAAAATGTGAAGAACAAGAAAGCTTCAAAAACATTCACGTTAATGATTAACGCCCTTGTGTCCGCTAGATGGCTTTGATGATCGCTCCCATCAGGGCGTTAAAGGAAAGCTACCTCGCGGCGCTTCGCCTGAAATTTTTTGCCTGGACAAAACAGCAGGCAGTTTTGGTGTTGACGTCATTTCCTTCTTCAAAAACCGTCTTCCGTTAGTGCAAAAGCCGCTGAATGCGCCTTTTGAACCCTTGAGAATGAGTAATTTATTGGCACTTAAAAACTTGTTTTTTGCAGTTTTATATTGTTGCAGTTGCAGCAGTCTGAAACATTCTTTGCACAAGACGGCTTCCTGTTCGTGAGCAACTGATTTGAGTAACACCACGCGATCAGTTCCAAACACCGAGAATATCTAAACCATCGCGACATTTCAATGCATTGCGTCTACATTCGGCTCGTTGATTACACGAATCGAAAGTGTCATCACACTGAACACATGCAGAGTGCAAACGCATTGTTAGACACAGTGCACCTTACACTTCGGCGAGGCTTTGGTGGGAATTCGATATGAGAGGAAAAGGGAAATTTATGTTGAATGAATCCAGTAGTTAGCGGTAATACATCAACAGGTCTCGCAACCATCATAAAACCAAAAAGAAGAAGAAGCCTCCCACTCGTCACGAGGCCGCGCGAAGCACTTTTGAGAGCTTTCGCGTGTAGGCGTTAGTATAGCGACAGTCAGTCAGTGAGGAGCGCAACATAACGACTGTATCATACAAGTTACAAAAACTAATAGATTTTGAGGACTTAACCAATAGACCCCGTATTCCCCTGGCCTATTCAAGGTATGTTCTATGCCACAAATGAGTCATTTGTATCACAATTGTATTCCAATAAATACCTCTTTGTTGGAAAGAAAACGTGGAAAAAAAAACAAAAACGCCACGCGTAAACCACTCTCACGTACCGGTGTTCTGAGATATTCGGCTACCCTGGGCGGGGTTTTAGTGAATATTCATTACGGAGGTTGTCGGCCGCGCTCGCGCGTTAAGCAGTCATTCATGGCAAGTGAACCGAGAGGAGCCGAACATCCTGATGTAGCTCAGTTGTTAAACAACGGCGTAGCCTACTTTTAAATCGTTTTAGATGTGGATATGTGTTAATGTGGGGAACGGTGACTGTTTGGACAGCAGCTGATGCGAGAGGAAGAGTAATATCAAGCAATTTGGCGACCGTGTTAACCTCTTGTTCCATGGGAAGCTCATACCTGGTAAACAGTCATTTCAAACAACATAGAGCTATTTAGATAACATTAAACAATTTAGCGAGAGTGTTGTCCTGGGCTACTACACCAACAACAATTTCTGTATAATGGAAGGCTCCATTTTGCATCCAAGTTTGTAATTTGAAATCTTACCATTGTATTGTGTGCTAATTTTGGTCAATTGAAGCCCTACATCATGGCCACCTATATGGAGGATTATTTGTGACATATCTTTAATTTTATCTATCAACATATCTTTCATTTTAAATGTCAATCTAATGGTCAATACATTCATTTATCAGTCAATTTGTTGTTCAAAACACAATTCAAAACAATATGACAATTAATTTGAAATAATTATTGTAATAAAGTGTGCAATATTTTATGCAATATTGTATGGAAAAACTTATGGTATAATTTATGCAATAATGTGAGCAGTAATTCAGGCAAAAGCTCATGCAATGTGTTTTGCAATGATTCATTTCACATTAGATTGAAAGATAGATTGCCAAATAGTTTGCCAATTTGACAATTTTCCATATGCTAATTATCCGGTTCTGATTGGTTATCCAAAGTTTCAAACACCATAGATAGAAAGAGCCAGGCAGGCTAAAAAAAAAAAGTGAGGACTAGTAAAGCACTCGGAGAGCGCGGACCTCCGCCAAGGACAACATTTCCCTCCATATTGCGACTTCCACCATAGATATTAGTATTACATTTATTTTATCTTCATTTTTAGATTCCTTGACCATGAAAACATGGCAATTTGATTTATAATGCTATATCAATATTAGTTCCACTGCGTCTTAGCTGTTTAAAATGTCTGCTGCATGTTTCTAGCTTCATTTGTTTGTTTGTTTTTTTTTCTTATGATGCAAGTTTCAAAGATCTATTTTGGAACGAAGCTTCTTGCCGAATTCGGGTGTTTGGGAATAGCGCTACACTTAAAGCTTTTTAATCATGCGGTTCAATAAAGACCTTAATTAGTAAAATCAGGTGCAGCTCTATTAAGCTGCTTACTGGACGTGAAACAAATTTTTCGCACGGAAGATTACATTCAAAGTCAATGCAAAGACGCAAATAATACACGCGAAATGTCTGTGCTCGCGTCCTTTCATTGACTTTGAACGTAATCTTTAGTGCGAAAAATTCGTTTCACGTCCAGTAAGCAGCTTAATAGTGCTCTTAACTCTTAATAGAGATCTGGTGCATAATACTCCCATTTTCAAAGGTGCATAGTACGATGTACACGCACCTCGTTACAGTATACAGTATATAAGTTAGTAGTATACTTTCCCTTCCTTACTTTGACACTGGCAAATTAGTAACTCGTTTCAAATGAAAATATTAATTTAATTCATCATTTACGCATTATCTGGATTTGGCGTGTTCAAGAAGAACAACGCTGTGTCTTTGTGCAGATGTGTCCGCCAGTTGACGTGGAGCTGCCATTTATGCACGCAGTTACAATATTCTATCACTAGAATGGCACATCAGGATCAGTTATTGAATATTCACCAGTATCAGGTATTGAGTATTCACACAACTGCCAGTAAACTGAAATAAGAAGTGACTCTTCATTCCCCCAATATCTGTGCTTTTTTAATTTCATTGAGAGTCCCCGGTATAATAAACGCAAAATTATATAATTATTTTGTGTATTTGTATCGTTTTGTCGGTCACAAACGAGATATTGCAGTACCACCTCTGACACCGGATCGGAGCAGGGTATGTTTTCAGCCAAAATACACTACGTTACTCCCCAACACTGATTGTACAACATTTGAAACTTGTCCTGTATTTTTTTTTCCAAGTGCCCTGACCATTTTTGGGGGAATTATATGCATAAATGTCGAAAATGGCCCTATCTCCCAATGTTACGTAAAGAATCCTTAAAAAAATTCCTGGATCCAGACGGAGATCCGGATCACTTCCAAAATATATATTCATTTCTTCCTTATACCAATCTGTACAATCCCTGAAAATTTCATCAAAATCTGTCCATAACTTTTTGAGTTATTTAGGAAACCAACAGGCAAACAAACACACAATCAAACCCAGGCAAAAACATAACCTCCTTGGCGGAGGTAAAAATGGTGACGAGCACTGAAGAAGCACCTGCAGAAGTAGAAAAAGAGGCTTTTGGCATCTTAGAATGTCAAGGTATGTGAATTAACACGACGCAACTCTGCCTTATTCAAACGGCATAGGTGTTACAAGAATAGAGCGGCCTATCCATGTCTTTCCTAATGTTAGGACTTCAAGGCCGACCCTGCTACCATATTTCGCGTGAGACATTGGAGGCATATATTGGGAATGGTCTCAAACGCCACGAGATGGCTCCCCTTTTCGGGGTATCAACCAGAACAAATCGGAGGCGGATAGAAAAATACAGGTTGAGGTGAGACAGTGTGCTTTCTTTTTAGTCTTCAGGCATAGTTACCTATATCATACCGTATTTTCTCGCTATTCTACTTTCCATAAAAAAAAATCTTTCATGAAGTCCATTGTGACTCAGTTAATAGAAAAGATTCTAGAGCTCGAACGACTTTTTATGGAAAGTAGAATAGCGCGAAAATACGGCATGATATAGGTGAGCGTTAGCAACTAACCTGAAGGCTCTTAGCGAACTATGCTAACGTTAGGTTTTCAACCTCTTCACAAAAAAGAGAACGGGTAAATAAAACTGCCTGAAGACTAAAAAGAAAACACACTTTAAGTCTCACCTCACCCTGCATTTTTCTATCCGCCTCCGAATTGCTGATACCCCGAAAAGGGGAGCCATCTCGTGGCGTTTGAGACCATTCCCAATATATGCCTCCAATGTCTCACGCGAAATATGGTAGCAGGGGTCGGCCTTGAAGTCCTAACATTAGGAAAGACATGGATAGGCCGCTCTATTCTTGTAACAACTATGCCGTTTGAATAAGGCAGAGAGTTGCGTCGTGTTAATTCACATACCTTGACTTTCTAAGATGCCAAAAGCCTCTTTTTCTACTTCTGCTGGTGCTTCTTCAGTGCTTATTGCCATTTTCCTCACTGATTTTTTTTTTTTTTTAGCCTGCCTGACCCTTTCTATCTATGGTGTTTGAAACGTTGGATAACCAATCAGAACGGGATAATTAGCATATGGAAAATTGTCAAATTGGCAATCTATCTTTCAATCTAATGTGAAATGAACCATTGCAAAACACATTGCATGAACTTTTGCCAGAATTACTGCTCACATTATTGCATAAATTATTGCATAAGTTATTCCAAACAATATTGCATAAAACATTGCATACTTTATTCCAAAAATTATTTCAAATTAATTGTAATATTGTTTTGAATTGTGTTTTGAACAACAAATTGACTGATAAATGAATGTATTGACCATTAGATTGACATTTAAAATGAAAGATATTTTGATAGATAAAATTAAAGATATGTCACAAATAATCCTCCATACACCTATGCTGCTGAAATGAAGTCTGCAACAAATAGCTAGGCTACTAGGCTGTAGCCAACATGAAACAACAAACACAAATAGGCTTGGCGTTAAAAATGTTTTATTACAATGGCCCTTCACAGCCTGGGCAAGTAAATGTTTTTTCAATGTCTGGCCAGTTCATGCATTCACAGTGGTACCAGCCATGGCAGCAGCCACATTGTATCTTGAAAGACAAAAGCACAGACTGGACATAAGTATTAACTCAAGCATGTAACCATTAAACAATGAATTTTATATTTTTAGGCTACTATTCATACCCAGGTATCTATATGGTCTTCTGTGTAGGGATACACATCTCCACATAGTAGGCACACCTCCCCTAGGTCCTCTGAAAGGAACAAATATATTATCTCATGCCATCGTTTTTGTACTCCTGTCTAAAAACATGCAGTGAAGTTGGTTTAAAATATGTTACCTGTGTGCTCCAGAAAAGGATTGCTATATCTTTTCTATATTTGGCTCTGTCTTCCTCTGCACAGGGGAACTTCAGATCACCGCCTGTGACAACTGCCTCTGCAAACTAAGCCATAAATGTTAGATTCAACAGGGCTCTTAAAGTTATGAAGACAATTTAATCAACGTAAAACATTTTCATATGCCAGCTTACTCACTTTACATGTAAACACACCATAGGATGTCCCATCGGGCTGGAGGCTGTGGGGTATGGTAAACAGATTTTGCTTTATGTGATTTAGAAACCTTAAAATACATTGTGAGCAAAGAATGTCTATTTGGAAGATGATGATTACCTGCTTCATTTTGCCAGGCTTTTTATTCCAGATGTCGGTAAGCTGGAATGTGTCCATTGCGTAGCCTTTATGGAGGCTTGAGACCAGCTTGGTTAAAAAAGCATTAATAACCTGTGTGATAAGTCCTAAAAATGCAATGTTTTAAATCACAGTAATAATATCAAGAAGTCCATTGGAACATTAAGATAATATCCAAGGCAACTTCGCTTTCAAGTTTTTGCCCAGGTTTCAACCGTTCCAGGTCTCATGTGAAAATCTTGTATGGGCCAATTTTGCTGCAAAGCTTTCCTCCCATCCTCTTTGCCCAAATTTTTTCCAGCACTATGAGAAAGGAGGAGAATATTGTTGTGTACCAGTGTGCTTTCCAGATTCAGAAAAAAACATAACTGACATGCACTGTATGGGCACCTGCAGCAGGGCTCTCGGGGGCAGGGACAGCAGGAGCAGCATCAGGGCCTTCGGTGGTAGGGGCCGCAGCAGCAGGAGCCGGAGCAGGAGGGGCAGGAGCAGCAGCAGGAGGAGCAGGAGCAGCAGCAGGGGCAGGAGCAGCAGCAGGAGGAGCCGGAGCAGCAGCCAGGGCAGGAGGAGCAGCAGGGGCAGGAGGAGCAGGAGCAGCAGCAGGGGCAGGAGGAGCAGCAGGGGCAGGAGGAGCAGGGGCAGGAGGAGCAGCCGGGGCAGGAGCAGCAGCAGGAGGAGCCGGAGCAGCAGCCGGGGCAGGAGGAGCAGCAGGGGCAGGAGGAGCCGGAGCATGAGGAGGGGCAGGAGCAGCAGCAGGGGCAGGAGGAGCAGCAGCAGGGGCAGGAGGGGCAGGAGGGGCAGGAGCAGGGGCAGCAGTTGGGGTGTCTGGGTTGGCTGTGGTCATGGGAGAGACAGGGGGAGCACTGGGGGACTGATTGAGTTTTATGCGTTTGGCTGGTGGTTCTTCAAAATGTATGAAATGGTCCAGATTGACTTTTGGACTCAGTTTGCCCCTGTCATCCATTAAATCAATGCTCTTCCCCTCAGCTTCCATGACAGTATATGGCCCTAAAAAGTTTGGGTCAAGCTTGCCACCCCTCCTCTGCTGACTGCGTATGTTCTGCCTCAGGACTCTGCCCCCTACTGTCACATGAACATGTGTGCCCTGCTGCTGCCTCCTTTTGACAATCTTCTGCTGCACCTTTTCCATGTTGGCCAGGACAATTTTGTTGATTTGATCTTGCCTTTCAATGGCATTGAAGACAATCTCATCCTCTACCCGCTCCTCAATGGTTTCATCAATCTAAATATAAAGTAAAAGTTGTATATGAATTGTAATTGGCAACCACAGGCACAGATTAACAGTGTGTAACATCTTATCTGAGCACACCTCAGAATGGTCAGGTATCTGGCTTGGATGCCTCGCCTCTCTCCCAAACATGAGGAAATATGGGGAGAAGCAGGTGGTCAAGTGCTTTTGGGTTTGCAGGGAAAACATGGTTGATTCAAGATAATCCACCCATTTATCAGGCTTATTGTGAACCAGTTTGCTGAGGCATCTGAAAAAGAATAATGTACATTATTAGTTTTTCTCAAGTGCCTAATCTGGCTAATTGAAATGTTTGTTTGAGATTTTTTGTTCAGAGATTTTTACCTCTGAATGGTGTCGTTCATTTTCTCCACCAATCCATTAGTTTGTGGGTGATAAGGAGCACAGAGGCTCCTTTTTATCCCCAGATAATCACACAGTGATTGATTGATCTATGTAAAGCCCCCACCCCACACAAAAAAAGAAGAGAAAAAACTATTAGGAATAGGAAAAAAAATAGGAAACAGTTTCTTCCATTAATGACTTCATTAAGAAACTAACCTGGTTCACAAATTCCTTGCCCTGGTCAGTCAGTGTGCGTTTTGGTGCTCCAAAACTGTAAAATAGCTTCGAAATGCACCTGATGACCTCCTCTTCGACTTCAGAGGGAAGGCCTCTGACCACTTGGTAAAATAGTCCACCATTACGCAGATGTACTCATACTTCTCCACAGTTTGGCTGACCTTCCCTATTAGGTCTATGCCAACAATCTCCCACGGCTCAGACACCTAAAGAAAAATGTAAAGTGGGCCTGAGGAACACACACTCAGTTTGCATAAAACAATTATTTTTATCTTTGAACATACTTACCACAATGGGGGTGTATTGAGATTTATTTTTAATTGCTGTCTTTTTGCCCTGATATTCTGCACACTGCTTTATCTGTGAGTCAGGGGATTGATAGAATTCATTGTGCAAAAGTAAAATACTCTGATTTTACCACAAAGGAACCAGGTTTCTGATACTCACCCATGTCTTGACATCTATAGACATGCCAGGCCAGTAAAATCTCACGCTGAGGGAATGCAGGGTTTTTTCCACACCACAGTGGGCACCAGTTTTTTGGCTGTGGAACTCATGGAGGAGGTTCTCTACCTCCTCTCTCTCCTTTACCACCTTCACCCAATTCCCATTGTGGTGGAAATTCTTATTTCATAGTGTGTACCTCCTGAACTGTAGGTGTCGCTGTTTATATAAGGATTTACTTACTGTAACCTTCCGGCCCTTACTTTTTGTTCACTGTAACTCCTCCCCTCCTGTTGTGAATAAGATCTGGGGTCACCCCTGTTTCGAGGAGGTCTCCACCTAGGACTTTTGTCTGTACTAGTGTGGCTTCCCGTGCACGTATAAACTAATATCAACTGCCTTTGACTGAGCGTGTTATTACTTATTGCTTACAATACTTAAAATACACAACGAAGAAGGGGAAATCCCCCACAATCAGTTTTTGGTGCTGTGACCCGGATCGGAATTGCATCAGGACCTGAACTTCTGCTTGTTTCCAGAGGAACGGTTCGTGCGCACTGTAAAAAACCAAGGAGTTTTCACTCCATCCCTTGCTCTGGAAGGAAACAGAGTTCTGCCTGTGGGTGAGAAAATGTCACCGCAAAGTATTTGAATCTGTTTTAACATGCTCAGTCTTATAGCGGGTGATCTTGGTTGCTTTGCTGTATGTTTATAATTGGGTACCGCGTATTTTTCGGGGATATTGCATACGCTGATATTAATTTTGAACCCTGTAATATTAATTGGAGTAAACTTACAGTTTTAAGACTTGATTTGTTCGTTATTACATTTGTCAGGCTGTTCGCGTTTCTAGGCTGTAATATCCTAGGTACCCCTTTATAAAACTCCCAGGATGCTTTGATATTGACAATGGGAACAGTACATACTCGACGCTGTACAAACTGTACCAAGGGGTACAAATACGACTATTGTAGTGCTGATTTGTGAATCAAATCTTGACGGTTCATTGCTGAATGAAGACCGATAGCACTTGCAGAATAGATTCAAAGCCGAAGAAATCTATTCTTGCCTTAATTCATAGTCGGCTTGAGCAAGAGACGAATTAAGATCGTGGTGAGCTTAAGTTAAAGCGTGATTCTTTGAGAATTGACGCTACTCTAACAAGAGACTAAACTAACATTCGTTGTGAGTTAGAGTTAATAAGTTGTGTACAAATCTTTTATGAAAGGCATAAAAGTAGTCGAGAATACCAAGGATCCTAGCTAGGCTTGGTTTATGAAAGTTTCAGAGAGGAAACAAAAAATCCCGAGGAGGGTCAGGAATAAGAGGTTCCTGTAGACCGCGGCAATCGTTGACTCATTGCCTATATCACTCATTCTGGGACAGCTGTCTGTTTTATGTTGTCTGTTTAATATTAAAGAAAGCATGATGCCTTGGCTTGTGTGTTTTGTATTCGTTTGTAATAACATGTCGTCTATGTGCTAATACTGTTTAATGAACAGCGAAAAAAAAAAACGTTGGTCCGTAATTCAGCACGTGAGTAACCTCTAATACAGCCCTGAGTCCGTGTGTCCTCTACAATAAGGTAAGCGCATTTTCTTTGATCGGCTATTGTTAAAATTAAGTTTAAATTGTTTTTCTTCTCTAAACTGCATAAAGTATTTAATTGCTTTTTCCATAAGTTTTCTTGGCTTAAGTGTGCTGGTGCTGAACAAAAGTGTTCAAATTGCATTAACTTTAATATAGCCTACAAGTTTTGACAATATTGTAAATCATGGGTTCAACAAACAGCACAGTGAAGCCAGAAAAACCACGTGCAGGGACTCCATATTGAGTAATGGAGGAAAAATATGGTAATAATGCAGTGAAATACATGACCAAATGGTCTATCTGGACCAATAATAATTAGCCTGTTGATGGTGCATTTAATAATGATAGATTAAAATCTGTTTATAATGTAATTGAGACAAAAGGTTTTAAATATAAAGAAGCTGAAGCACATAGAAATGCCTTACAATTATGGAAAGCGGAAATCCAAATTGGAGCACAAAAGAAAAAGCTGAAAAAGCAATGAAACAAACACTAACTAGTTTTGTGCAAAAAGAACAAAATGGGCAAGACTGAAGAAACCAAAAAGTGTGAAAACAAACAAGGTCTGTATCCCTCTCTTCCTCTTGCTAACCCTGTTGATCTTTCATCTCATTCCTCTGATGATGAGGGCATTGCTGTGTATCTGGAGCTAGCACGCAGGCGCAAGCGTGTGAAGGTGAACAAATGGCCGCTGCTGCAGCAGTACTGCCATCGCAGGGGGGGAGGAGAACACAGACAGGAAGAACTGGGGAAAGAGTGCAGGTTGGTCATAAAAAGGGGGGTGCAAAGGGTTATGATACAAAGAGGGAAGATCCAGTTGAATCTATTGCAGAAAGGGTAAAATTAAGTCATGCAACCACATTTCCAATGCAGGTTGTTGCTGTGGGACTAGATCCCAATGATCGTGTTTTAGTTTATAGGCCTTGGACCCCTACTGAATTATGTGCCATGATTAACCAATTCCCTAAACCCGAGAAAAATCCTACAGGATTTATTAATCACTTAACCACTGTTTGTAATTGCTATGACCCCACTCCCAGAGATATCCAACAGTTAATGCTGGCCTGTTTTGGGGAACGCTTTGAGGAGGTAAGACAAGCTATGGCTATTCCTGATTTAGACAACTGGAATTTGCATAACACACGAGAGGACTGCATAAGAACTATTGGAACAGCAGTTAATGTGTATGCAGGGCGCAATGCATGTCTTTCTAACATCACCTCCTCCAGGCAAGAAGACACAGAAACTGTGGAGGCCTTTTGTCGCAGATTTAAAATCTTATGAGAGACAAACAGTGGTATGGGCGAGGACGAAGGTCAGGCATTTCAAGTGGCTTGCTTTGTGAATGGGCTATTGCCTCACATATCAAAACACTTGAAATTAGTGATGCTGAACTGGGAAAGGTCTCCGTTTGCAGATGTTAAAATGGCTGCCTTGAATGTAGAAAGGCAGTACAGGGATAAGAAACGAGCGGTCGTAAAAGAGCTAGGTGTGTTTTATTCACAGCAACCTCCAAACGCTTATCTGCAAAACAATAGAGGCAGAGGTAGAAGCAGAGGAAGAGGAAATGACGCATTGTTTCGAGGGGGTTATAGAAACCAAAATCAGCAGGGGAGGCCTGGAGTACAAACTAAGATCAATGACTGTTGTTTTGAGTGTGGGGGTTCTGGGCATGTAGCTGCTGTGTGCCCAAATAGGATTCACTGTTACACCTGTGGGGGATGGGGTCATCTCTCTAAATGGTGTTCCAATGATTCTGCTATCCCTACTGCACCCCCTGTGGCTAACTTCACAGTTAGCAACCCTTTTCCTGAAGGGAAAGAATAGGACAACCAACAGAAAGCAATAGAGAGGTGTAATCAATGCCCTTTGCATACACTTACTAAAATCTCTAAGGAAGAACCAACACTTAACTTGAGTATTAAAAGTAAAAGTTTTCCATTTTTAGTTGATACAGGAGCAACAATTTCATCTTTAAGAACTGAAGAGATTGATTTACCCCATTCGGGTAAAGAGGTTTTAACAGTTGGAATTGCTGGAGTACCTCAACAGACTCCAGTATCTGCTCCTGTTACAGTAACTTCAACTTTCCACCCATTTACAGTAACTCATTCCTTTTTGTTAACCTCAAATGCTCCTGTTAATTTGTTGGGTAGGGATTTACTATGTAAGATAATTGTAAAAGACATTGTACACCTGAAGGGGTATTTTTGGAAGTGCCATATGAACATCATTATGAACCTAATTTAATGATGCTACAAATACTAATTTCGCATGAATATTCTTGGAGAATAACAGAGTCTGTTAAGCCTTTGTTGCCACAGCCCTGGAGGTCATTGGGCAAGCCACCCCAGAGCTGCAACAAATGTGTCTCCGCATGAGACCTTTGGGTAATCTGCATGTCACCGCTGCCTCTTGGAATAGTGAAATCCCAGAGGAATATCAGCAGATGGCCGAGCATCATATGGGTAAGTCCATAACATTCCCAGCATTTTCAGACATTTTATCTCAGATGTAGGTATTGCAGCTACAGTATTATTAACCAAATCCCATAAATCATTGTGTAAGGACCCAAATTCCATACCATACATTGCTTTAGCGGTCTCTTCTGATAATACACCTAAGGATTTAAATTCTATGGTGCAAGTATTGTCAGCAGAGAAGCGTGAAAACCCTGTGAAGTTGGCTAATGGATGGACTTTAACCAAAGTAAAATCTGGATTTTGTGTCTCTCTCCCACCATTTACCATTGAAGGATCATTTCAACATGATTCTCCTGCCCCTCCCCCCGAGTATCTTCCTAGTGGGCCATTAGCCTCGGCTCCCGCTAATTTGTGGGCAACGCATTGCACAGAGGTTGGCTTTGTTATTTCAGCGACCCCTCATAAAATCACTTTAAAGGAAGATTGTAAACCCCCTAATCTCGGACAATATCCTTTGAAACCTGAAGCTATTTGACTCATGACTGCGTAAACGCTGTTTTGGCTGTTACTGCTCCAAGACCAGATTTACAACAAACTCCAATCCCAAATAGTGAATGCATTTATTAGATAGATGGCAGTTCTTCTAGACATCCTAATGGTAGGGATTTAAATGCTGGGTATGCTGTGGTTACTGATCATGATGTTATTTAATGTGCCAAATTACCAAAGGATTGCTCTGCTCAAAAAGCAGAATTATTTGCGCTCACCCGTGCATGTATTTTATCCAAAGGTAAGACTGCTACAATTTACACTGATTCTAAATATGCTTTTAATGTTGTTCATGACTTTGGTACACTTTGGAAGCAAAGGGGTTTTATTACCAGTTCAGGTACCACCATTAAAAATGCATTATATGTTAACAACCTCTTAGAAGCATGTTTACTTACAGCTAAATTGGCTGTTATACATTGTGTAGCACATTCCTCTTCCACCTGTCTAGTTGCTAAAGGTAATGCTAGGGCTGATGCATGTGCCAGACATGCCGCGGCCACACCTTCCCTGTTGGTTAACCAAAATCCTCAAAAAGTTTTAAAGGACCCTGTCCCCTCTCTTAATGATGTCGCTGTTTTACAGAATCGTGCTGAGGCTGAGTGGGCGACATGGGTATCTGTGGGGTGTCATAAAGGTCCTGATGACATCTGGTGACACCCTGATGGTCGTATTGTAGCTCCCCGTGCAATACTACCTATTCTGGCTCAAGTGTCACATGGTGCTAGCCATGTGAGCAAGGGGGGGATGATTGCTGCCATAAACAATTTATGGTATGCTCCTGGGGCAACACAGCAAGCAGCACTGTGGTGCAAAAGATGTCTTATCTGCCAGCAGCACAATGTTGGGAAACCGGAGCAGACCAAGAGAGGAGCGCACCCTTCCCCTTGGGGACCTTTTGTAAATATGTAAATAGATTTTATTCAGTCAGAGAAATGTTTAGGTTTTGAGTATGTTCTAGTTATTGTAGATATGTTTTCGAAGTGGGTTGAAGCTTTCCCTTGCAGGAATTGTGATGCACAATCGGTTGTGAAAATTCTGGTGAGGGAAATCGTACCCAGGTATGGTATTCCTCACTCCATCAACAGTGACAGAGGAACGCATTTTACAGCCCAGGTAATGAGAGATCTTAGCAAAGCTCTCTCTATAAAACTCAACTTTCACACCCCATGGCATGCTGCCTCTGCAGGAGGCGTGGAAAGGCAGAATGGCATATTGAAGAACAAGCTGGCCAAACTCTGTAGGGTAACAGGGTTAAAGTGGCCAGATGCCTTACCACTAGCCTTAATGTCTATGAGGTCAACACCCAATAGAGTAACTGGTTTATCTCCGCATGAAGTGTTAATGGGGCGGCCCATGTCGACTCCATTAATGCCTCTTCCACCTCTCTCTGAAGTTGAATTGCTGTAAGCCAATGAGAGAGCCCTGCAGTACTACAAGGCTTTATGTGCTCAGTTAAAACATCTACATCCCCAGGTGAGGCTTGCGCAACCACAGCCTCCAGACAGTCCATGTCATACTTTTGTACCTGGGGATTATGTGTACATTAAAGTCTTTAAAAGAAAAAATAAGTTGTCTCCCAGGTGGTCAGGTCCATTCCAGGTGCTCCTGACTACGGATACTGCAGTGAGGTGCCAGGGAAGAGCCACTTGGGTCCATGCGTCACACTGCAAGCGAGCACGAGACCCTGCTGCTGCTGAATAAGAGGCTGACAGAAGGCAGACCCTATCAGTCACCTCCAGATAATCAGGTGTAACGTTGCCCAAATGTCAGTTGTTGTAGTAGATCAGAATACTGAACTCATACCATTGTTTCTGTTCTCTCAATCAGGTTGGAGACTGAGACCATGACCAGTGACGGACGAGTGTTGGTGATTATCCTGCTGGTTCGAGCCATAGCCTGGATTCAAGCAACACCATCTGGGTACCCTGGCGACCTCGCTTCCCAGACCGGGAACCAACAGCAGCAGGCAGCCGTCGAAGACGATGACAGCAAGCCTCAACCACCAACAGTGTTAGGGGCATCAACAACTCCTCCTCAAATCAAAAGATTGAAAAGATACATCGAGAGCCATCGTCCCAACCTTTACCTCAATTTAAGTCATACTATTGCCGCCAAGGCAAACAAAACCAACTGTTATGTTTGCGGACTGATTCCACACTCCACCACAGATGGTCTTCCCATGATGGCTCTACCTCTCACTCCCTGTCATTTATTAGCAGTATCTCACACCTTACTGATCCCAATAATCAGCACATTGAGCAGTATTGATTATTCCTCTTTCTGTAAGAACTATTCATTACCCAAACGAGAACAACATGACATCATGCCGCTTTCTGTTGCCATTTCACCTATAGCTTTTCCATGGTGCATTTTAGGTAATGGCACCGGTTCTTTTGTTGGAGAAGCAACAAATTGTAGCATTATTTGGAATCAAGACATTGCCGATCAAACCTGTTACTGTTCATGTAATTCATATTCCATGTGCCGGTATCACCCAGTAACCTGTAATTGTTGTAATTGTCCCCCTGATTGTGGACGTGTAACTATGTCACTAGGACAAAATGAAAATTCTCCGACCATTGAAGTGGCCTATTGTGGAACCAAAATGTTGAAATCTTCAGGATCCATATGGGGACGTGCCTTAAAAGCCCCAGCTGGGGCCTATTGGGTTTGTGGAAATAAGGCCTATTCGTCGCTCCCTTTTAATTGGCGTGGAATTTGTTCTTTAAGATACATAGTCCCAGCTATGCATATTACCACCACTTTACCTGATGCAACTCATAAAATCATAAAGCGTCATTCTAATTATTTTCGCACACATGACAGAAATTGTAAACCTTGTGATTTATACAGAGCCCTTTTTCCTCAGTATGGAGTCATGTCAGCCCTTGATCAGATTACAGATTTATCTGTAGTGGTTGAAGAGTTGGCTAATACCACCTCTGCTGGTTTTACTGTAATCAATGCTGAATTAGCTTCTGTGAAAATGATGACTCTACAGGATAGGGCAGCATTGGATTATCTGCTAGCTAGCCAAGGGGGGACCTGTGCAGTAATAGGCGCAGAATGCTGCACTTATATTCCAGATTACAGTAATGTTACTATCCCCCGTATTATTGACCATCTTAATAACATTTCTAAAAAACTACATACACCAAAAGTATACACCTTTTATGATTGGTTAACAGATAAACTGGGTCATGCCGGCACTGAAATAATGCATTATGTCCTGTATCTTGTCATAATAATCATCATATTCACTCTGTTAATTAATTGTCTGAAAACTGTAATATTTTCTTTGTGCACGAAGCCACCTGTTGCAATTATGGTGCAAAGTTATAGCCACTCTTTAGCAGAAGAATCTATAGAACCACAAAACCCATTAGCTCCTTACATAGGTTAAACTAACTTCCTTAACTTTCCATAATCCATACCTACGCTGCTGCTTTTTTCCTTCCCTGGTCAAAAACCGGGAAGGTTTTTGTATCAGTGTAGGCCCTCTGAATTATTACACCTATATAGAGCGATTTCGCTCTTCGTAGCTTAGTTGTAAATAATATTTCATAGATAGGAATTTTTTTACAGGTGTTATCGTTGAGAGGGATCCCCACGGATTAACAGTCACCATCCATGTTTTCTCCAAGACTAAGTCTGATAGATTCAATCAAGACGCCACCGTCAACTTCAGGGTCTACGTTACTGTCAGCAGTCTTGTGATTTCGCTGTTGTTAATAAAAACTTCAATGTTAGGTTCTTCTATTAAATGTATGGCATCTAGTGGTCGGTCCATTAGGACCGAAAGGGGGGAATATTGTGGTGGAAATTCTTATTTCATAGTGTGTACCTCCTGAACTGTAGGTGTCGCTGTTTATATAAGGATTTACTTACTGTAACCTTCTGGCCCTTACTCTTTGTTCACTGTAACTCCTCCCCTCCTGTTGTGAATAAGATCTGGGGTCACCCCTGTTTCGAGGAGGTCTCCACCTAGGACTTTTGTCTGTACTAGTGTGGCTTCCCGTGCACGTATAAACTAATATCAACTGCCTTTGACTGAGCGTGTTATTACTTATTGCTAACAATACTTAAAATACACAACGCAGAAGGGGAAATCCCCCACACCATCATGCCTGATGTCATGTAGTTCATTGTCTAAACATGAAGTTGGTCCAAAAAGTTAATTATGAAGTCATTTAGCTTTTTACTTGGTTTTCAATGTACTACATTTCACTCACCTTTGAGGCCAAACTTTTTTGCTCATCTCAGTATAAAGTGCCTCTGGGTCTTATTCAAATTATCAAGCAATACTCCACGCATTTTCAACTCCACCAGCTCCTGATATATGGAGGCCCCCCATCTCTCCCTCACACACACACACACACACACACACACACACACTCTCTCTCTCTCTCTCCCCCTCTCGCTTACTCTCAATATCTGTCTCTATCTCAATCTATATACCTCTATCTAATATATCGCCATCTCAGTCTCAATGTAAATATCTCTATCTCAATCTATATGTCTCTATCTCAATCTATATCTCTGTCTCTACCTATGTCTCTATCTCAATCTATATATCTCTAACTATCTATGTCTCTATCTCAATCTATATATCTCTAACTATCTTTGTTCCTATCTCAATCTATATATATCGAACTATCTCTATCTCAATCTATATATCTCTAACTCTATCAGTATATCTCTGTCTCCATTTCAATCTCAGTGTCTCTATCTCTCTCCTTCACAAACCCACAATGGGTCTACCATGGTATGGGGATATTTGCCAGGTTGGTTACTCTAAGGATTGTGGGTTGTTTTGCATCATATGACTCATTTGGCTTTTGAAAGGCTATGCATCTTTACTATCCTATATTTCTTATCACATTCTAATTTAGAATTTAATCACTCCGTATAGGACAATTATTGACATCCATCTGATGTAAGCCAACAATACATTAGGTCACCATATCAATGGTCGACTGAATGATAGCCTTTCATCTCACCATCCAAGCACTTTGTAGACAGTGCTTCTAAGGTACTCACTTTGTAGACAGTGCTTCTAATGTACGCACTTTATAGACAGTGCTTCTAATGTACGCACTTTATAGACAGTGCTTCTAAGGCTCATTAGGCCCACATTAAATGATGGCAATAGCCAGTAGGACTTAAGCCCATACTTCTTCCAAAATGAGAATAATGACAATGATTGTAAGAGTTTTATTTTTAGATAGTTTTATTCATGACCTCATACATGACGAGGCAAAATAAACATGTACACACATGAGCACATACAAGGAAGGAACACAGACTGTTCACAACAATTCAGTTGGTACAACTAGGCCTATATGACAGACAACAGATAGAACTTCTACAATTCAGGGAAAAGCATTATGTCTCAGACAATTTAACAGGACTAAGAAGGGGAAGAGATGTTCCAAGGTGTGTGCCAAGTGCTTTTAATTGCCTAATGGGCTACCAGTGGCATTAAATAGCAGGCAGAGAGTATGAATCTCAAGTTAGCACAAGGACCACAGACACTACATGATGTGCTGACAAAATAATATTTGGAGGTGGGTATACCCTATTTCAGAAATATGACAGGCAGGTGAACTGCATTGACTTGCGTTTAGCTACAGCCTAGTAGGCCTAATGGCCCAACCTCTTTACGTTTATCAAGATAGCCTCAACAAGAGCAACAAGAGAAAAGAGCTTTCTGACCTCCGCCAAATCATAAAAATTTAATGGAGTCGTCCATGGACTAAGGTCTACCTATGGTGAAAATTTCCTGAAGATCCGTCCAGTAGTTTCCGAGAAATCTTATCCACAGACAAACAAACTAACAAACAGACGGACAAATAAATAAACCGACTCGATCGCATAACCTCCTTGGGCGGAGGTAATTATAGGCCACAGCTAAACGCAGGGAGCTTCGTATGCAAAAAGAGAACAAGAAGTTAACCAAATTGCTTAATGTTACACTTACCTACTCTCGCATCAGCTGTTGTCCAAACAGTCACCGTTCCCCACATTAACACATATCCACATCTAAAAAGATTTAAAAGTAAGCTACGCCGTTGTTTCACAACTGAGCTACATCAGGATATTCAGCTCCTCTCGGTTCACTTGCCATGAATGACTGCTTAACGCGTGAGCGCGGCCGACAACCTCCGTAATGAATATTCACTAAAACCCCGCCCAGGGAAGCTCAGAATTCGGGTAGCCGAATATCTCGGAACACCGGTATGCATCAAGGGAACATGCCCGGAACTGACGCAGAAAAGAAATTTGTTGGGGGGGAATACATTTGTTGTAACATTACCCAGCAGGCATATAAAGCGTGGGGGTGTGGCTTGTTTCCCCATTCGCCAGCGTTCGAGGGTGAGTGTGCATGCCTTTTTTTTTTTTTTTTCTCTCCCCCCCCTCCTTCTCTCCTTGCTCCGTTGTGCTTTAGATTTGTGCTGAACTTTTAGTAATGATTTCTTGTACGTGTCTTTAAAGTCGCTTTTACTTCCTCTCTTATTGCGCTGCCTTGATTTGTCAGGTTGGCGTCAGAAGGCAAAGTTCACATTTGTTTTCGAATTCTCACATTTGTGGCTAGTCGCATTGATTTTGGTTTAACCAGTTTTGAAATGCCATTTTATGTTCACCAAGACAATCGGTTTTTGTTTCTTCGCGCTAGTTGACACTGTTTGGTATTTATGGTTAATTTTTTCGGTCTGGTCAGTTTGGCTCTCAGTTTGGTAGACATGATGTGTATCTTGCCGACTTCGCTGGTTAGTTTGCGAACTGTGCTGCAAACATTTTCTGGGAATTTTTTCGGAACGATTTTAAACCATGCGCTGATATATTTCCGCTGTTTTATTGGTTTGTTTCGGTGTTCCAGCTCATCAAGATGGCAGCTGCCGTTGTTTGCATTTGCGTCTGGTATCTTGAGTTGCTAAGTGGCTTGATCATTGGTCGCTTGTTTGCGAACTGTGCTGCAAAAATATATTCTGGGAAATTTTTCGGAACGATTTTAAACGCTGCGCTTATATTTTCAGGGTTTTATTGGTATTAATTTGTCACCTAAGCAATCAAGATGGCGGTTGCCATTGTTTGCATTGGATTCTCATAGCTCTAGCGACTAAATTACTCAATGTGGACGCTTGACGTTTCTATGCCACTTGATTGTTTCTCTGGGTATACAAACAGTAAGCAGCCGAAAACTGATTTCATTCAGTATTGGTGGAGATTTAATTGGATTTTTTTCACAAATATAGCAAGCTAGGCTAGCGAACTAGGTGACTCCACAAAGTAACTTGCTTGCAAGCAGTCCTTTTGTTGGGTGGTTTTATTCTTTTGGGTGGTAGTCGGATTAGTAGTTATGTTGAGACTAATCGCTGATGTGCATTAAATTCCGTGAGTCCCCGGCAACGACAACATGGTTTTGTTCGTTATGTTTGTGTTGTGCATATGTAGTCCTGACCTAAACTAGCAACCGGATCGTAGTGCGAAATCAAATTGACGGTTTTATGAAAAGTGATGTGATGAATTGAATCAGCATGCGTTTTCTCGGTGAATATTGTGAAGCGCACGTGCAATTAAATCTTGCTGCCAAAGATGTCAATATAACAAACCAATTCAAATCTTTCGGTTTAATGCTTTAATTGGTTGCAATTGGGGTGAGGAGGATTTTAAGCAATGTTGTAAAGTGCTGCGGGAAGACATGTCATACCCTACCTTTGTGCAGGGTGAGTGTGCATGCCTTTTTTTTCTTTGCTCCGTTGTGCTTTAGATTTGTGCTGAACTTTTAGTAATGATTTCTTGTACGTGTCTTTAAAGTCGCTTTTACTTCCTCTCTTATTGCGCTGCCGTGATTTGTCAGGTTGGTGTCAGAAGGCAAAGTTCACATTTGCCTTATGAGTCATATCAATTAGAAGATGAGTTTTTAAGCAAACTAGCATTTATTAAATCCTTTATTGAAGTCAATGGCACAACTTGTGTCTATGTGATTGGAGATTTCAATGCTGATTTATCAGACAATTCTTCTGTTTTTGGAAATCACTTAAAGCAGTTTTGTGAAGATAGTAATATAATTTTATCAAGCAAAGTGCTCCTTCCAAATAGTAGCTTTACCTATATAAGTGAAGCTTGGCATTCCACCTTCTGGCTGGATCACTGTGTTTGCACAGCAGATGCCCATGCTTCTCTAGGTCATATTGACATTCTGTACAAACATGCTGTGTCTGATCATATACCTTTGAGTATCTCCGTAAATGTTGATGATATACCAGTGGCTGTAGAAAAAACGGCCGATAGGCATACAGCTAGGCCTGACTGGTCTAAACTTTTTAAAATTATATTGATAATTTCTCAAACATGACAGATGTGTTGCTGCAGATTGTTCAGCTTCCAAGAGAGGCAGTCACATGTACTGATCCTAATTGTAAGAAGGAGCAACATTATAGTGCACTCTGTACACTGTATGAAAATATCATGCAAGTCCTTAAAGATAGCAGTATGTGTTTTCAGAAGCGAAAATCCAAAAGTCATTTTGTTAAACCTGGATGGAATGATTTTGTCTCTGAACAACATGCGGAAGCAAGAGAAGCTTTTAAGCTCTGGCATGAAGCAGGGAAGCCGAGACAGGGGTCTATATTTGAACTTAAAAGAACTACTAATGCCAAATTTAAAAATGCCCTTCGCTATATTAAAAGAAATGAAAATACAATGAGAGCAGATTCCCTTGCCAGAAGGCTTCAGAGTCATGATTATTATGAATTCTGGAATGAGGTCAAAGTTATGAACAACGCGAAAACTCCACTGCCATCTAATATAGAAGGTGTATGTGGCTCGGAAAATATTGTAGAATTATGGCGCAAACATTATGGTGATCTATTCAATTCTGTTAAAAGTGAGGATGTTGTCATTGATAATGTTGATATGACTGAGGCTTTGGTAGTCCGTACTTGTGAAGTATATGATGCCATTTTGAAGCTTGGATATAATAAAGCTTGTGGTCTGGACAGCATAACAGCAGAACATTTGAAATATTCAAGCTGCAGATTATGTCCTCTGTTATCAATGTGCTTTACTGGGTTTTTGACCCATGGAGTTTTACGTGATTGTATCATCTCTGTTGTTTTAGTTCCGGTCATTAAAGACAAGGCAGCTAAACTAAACAGTTTGCAAAACTATAGACCAATTGCTCTTGCCAGCATTCTCTCAAAAGTGTTCGAGATTATTTTGTACACTAGACTGGAAATGTTTGTTTTAACAAGTGATAATCAGTTCGGCTTTAAGAAAAAGCATGGCACAGACATGTGCATTTATGCTCTAAAAGAAATTGTGGGAAAATATCTCAGTTTGAGTACTTCTGTTTTTCTGTGCTTTATTGATGCGACAAAGGCATTTGATAGAGTAAACCATTCTAAGCTATTTATGAAATTAATTAATAGAGGTGTGCCTCGATATTTGGTACGCATTCTTGCTTTTTGGTATGCAAATCAATTAATGTATGTAAAATGGGACAATGCTCTTTCTGAGCCTTTTCATGTTAGTAATGGTGTTCGACAAGGGGGAATTCTCTCTCCGGCTTTATTTAATGTGTACATTGATGAACTGTCCTCACAGCTGAACAGTTGTAAAACAGGGTGTGTTTTTGGAACAGCAGTTGTCAACCATCTCATGTATGCGGATGATCTGGTGATAGTCAACCCATACAGTGCGGGGATGCAACAGTTGTTAAAAATCTGCTCCGAGTTTGGGAAAGAACATGACATTTTGTATAACCCCACTAAGAGCAACATAATGATTGTTAGAAGCAAGGAGGACAAAAATGTTGTATTTCCTGCATTTTATTTGTGTGAAAAGCCCCTCATACATGTTAGTGAAGTCAAGTACCTGGGACATTTTGTAACCGATGACTGGAGTGATGACCGAGACATTCAGAGACAATATTGCAAACTGTATGCCCAGGCAAACATGCTGCTGCGTAAATTTAGTATGTGTTCTCCTCAGGTGATCTGTGCCCTGTTCAAAGCCTACTGTACTCCACTGTACACGGCCCCCTTGTGGTCGAAGTATAAGCGGTGCACCATCCGTAGACTCACGGTGGCCTACAATGACACCTTTAGGCTACTGTTGAGGGTGCCCAGATGGCACAGTGCAAGCCAGTTGTTTGTGGATGCTCACATTCCTACCTGTGAGGCACTGCAAAGACACTTAATATTTAAATTCATGCAGCGACTGGATGAGGCAAAGAACTCAATTATACAGACTTTGACAAACCCTCAATTGTGCAGTTGTAGGTACACATCTGCCTTGAGGAAGCACTGGATGGAGAGACTCTTAATTTACACTATGGACTGATTGTCTTTTGAATTTTTTTTTTTTTTTTTTTTGTCATTTTATTTTATTTTATTTTATTTTATCTCTATGGACCTTAATTGTGTCTGCAATAAATAAAGAATGAATTTGTTTTCGAATTCTCACATTTGTGGCTAGTCGCAATGATTTTGGTTTAACCAGTTTTGAAATGCGATTTTATGTTCACCAAGACAATCGGTTTTTGTTTCTTCGCGCTAGTTGACACTGTTTGGTATTTATGGTTAATTTTCGGTCTGGTCAGTTTGGCTCTCAGTTTGGTAGACATGATGTGTATCTTGCCGACTTCGCTGGTTAGTTTGCGAACTGTGCTGCAAACATTTTCTGGGAATTTTTTCGGAACGATTTTAAACCATGCGCTGATATATTTCCGCTGTTTAATTGGTTTGTTTAGGTGTTCCAGCTCATCAAGATGGCGGCTGCCGTTGTTTGCATTTGCGTCTGGTATCTTGAGTTGCTAAGTGACTTGATCATTTGTCGCTTGTTTGCGAACTGTGCTGCAAAAATATATTCTGGGAAATTTTTCGGAACGATTTTAAACGCTGCGCTTATATTTTCGGGGTTTTAATGGTATTAATTTTTGTCACCTAAGCAATCAAGATCGCGGTTGCCATTGTTTGCATTGGATTCTCATCGCTCTAGCGACAAAATACTCAATGTGGACGCTTGACGTTTCTATGCCACTTGATTGTTTCTCTGGGTATACAAACAGTAAGCAGCCGAAAACAACTGATTTCATTCAGTATTGGTGGAGATTTAATTGGATTTTTTTCACAAATATAGCAAGCTAGGCTAGCGAACTAGGTGACTCCACAAAGTAACTTGCTTGCAAGCAGGGTCATTCCATGTCAATTCACACACACTCCCCAGATGACCCTCTTCGATTTGCCCGATATTCGACACACGGGTACCTTTTGATGCCAATAGAAAGAATCCAAAGTATTAGCATCCTACGTCTAACAGTTTTGGAGATGAGCCCCTCCAAAGTTTGGGTGCCACGCCCACTTTTCAAGCCTGTGAATTGCATACAGAATTCACAAGCAGGTTTGGACACCTCTAGTTTTAATTTGAAGGAAGATACAGGCCTAAAAATCACCATATCCCCTCAGCATGATCTTGTCTATCAGATGGTGTACTTAAGAATAGCATAGCTTGACTATTTCTGGATATATTAAGCTTTGAAAACTGTATGTGTGAAAAGTGTGATGAAGAGTCTTGACATTTTGGGATTCCAGATCTTGAAAACTATGTATGCTGTTGGGGGTATAATTGATTTTCCATCATATTTGGTAACTGTATAGTGTATTCAAAAGAAGTGCGTGGATATTCAGACCTTAAATGACAGAATAGGAGGCACTCAAAATGGCTTTGGGAGAAAATGACCCTGCGGTACCCCCTACTTCATGACCCAATGTAACCATGTGGGCACTTGATGAGTGGAATGCCCTTTTAACCCCATGCACAGTGACACTGTATCAAACAGTTAAGTTTTGAAGAACTTTGTTTATCAGAGTTCTTCATACCAATTCCGGCCTTCAAAATATGGGAAAATTTGACCCCTTTTCACAACAGTATCTGGGTTTCTGCTGCCATCTGCTGGTCAAAAAAAGTAACAACAGCCTAAGTCATGAAGCAAAAGCGACTGGAAAGTCTTGACCAATAAACAAATATAAAATTATATTGGTTTATTGGTCAAGACTTTCCAGTCGCTTTTGCTTCATGATTTAGGCTGTTACTTTTTTTGACCAGCAGATGGCAGCAGAAACCCAGATACTGTTGTGAAAAAGGGACAAATTTTCCCATATTTCGAATGCCTAAATTAGTATGAAGAACTAGGGATGCACCGATACCGATACTGGTATGGGCCCGATCCAGCCCCTAAAAGCTGGATCGGGTATCTGTGGAAAGGTCCCGATCCGCGTTGCCGATCTAGGCGCCCCGCACGCGAAATTGTTTTCCCCAAACGGTTCGTCCATAGAGATTTTTTCTCGTCTCCTTATTGGTCGAAATATGTGAATTAATTATCTTACCACGTGCTTCTGTTGACTGTCGCCCATGAGATATTGTTGACAAAATAAAGCGTTGCTAATAGTGCGCCAGCACATTAGTGACCGTGCACCACAAAACCAGTCGTATGTCGCCCCCCGGTGACAATACTAGTAGTTTTGAGTACAAGTACTAGTACTACTAGTAGTTAGCGATAAATTATTGATATTTTATCCGCTGTGTGTTGGGTAACCACATCCATTGTAGTGAACGCTAGCTAGTTGACAAGCTGGCTAGCAAATTAATGCACGATTCAACATATTTTCCTAGACACCGGCAAGCGTGGAGAACAAAAAGTCAATCGTTCCCTACTCTCGCTGCTGGTTGTAATGATTTGGCCGATCGGCGCAAGTTGTGAACAAGGGGAAACTCGAAAACCGGAACGAACATAATATTATTTAACGGGGTCAAGCTAGTTGACAAGCTGGCTAGCAAACTAATGCACAATTCAATATATTTTCCTGGACACCGGCAAGTGTGGAGGACAAAAGTCAATCGTTCCCTACTCTCGCTGCTGGTTGTAATGATTTGGCCGATCGGCGCAAATTGAGAACAAGGAAACTCTTAAACCGAAACTAATAAAATTATTTAACTGGGTCTTCGGGAGACTGAAGGAGACATTCAAAATGGCCTGCTTTCATAGTATATCTACATTAGCGAGCCCAAATAGCCTGATGTGACATGACATTGCTTTTAAGTGAGTGTTCTGCATAAGACAAAAAGGTGACTAGAAGTCATATGTGACATGGACACATTAGCTGCTTTAAAAATTGTTACAGAAGTTCAAAGGCTACTTGAGAGAAACATTTTAGGTGGTTGTTACTGCAGGAGAATTTTTATTGTACTTAGTTATACAGATAGAATTTTATTTTGTACTAGTATTTTTGTTGTCACTTTAAAAACTTGACACTAAGGCTAAGTTATGTTGTAACAAACAAGGTTGTTGGCACCTTTGCACTTTTTCATTAAAGTGCCACTTTGTTTTCAATAAGCATTTAAAAACAGTTGTTATGTAGTTTGCACTGGAATGTTACTCTGATGCACTTTGTTTTTCTCTATTACCAGTCCAGTCAACAGGGTATAAAAGTTTATGATTGAAAAGTATTTTCTTTAAATTCAGATGCATTCCTTTAACCGGCTGTTGAAATATTACTCTAATGAACCTTCTTTGTTTTTCTCTATTACCAGTCCAGTCAACAGGGTATAAAAGTTCATGATTAAAAAGTAATTTCTTTAAGTGTTGAAGCAGCAAGCATTTCTAACAGACTGTTGGTGAACATTTAAACATTCTAAAGTTTAAATAAATCTGGACTTTATAACTGCCATATGTACTCATTTTTTTGCCCTTTACCCATAACATTACCATTCCTATCCCACAGTACAGCATACAGGTTATTATTTAACACTGGTATCGGTATCGGGCGATACCTGAAGCCTACGTATCGGTATCGGTATCGGTATCGGGACCAGAAAAGTTGGGTCGGTGCATCCCTATGAAGAACTCTGAAAAACAAAGTTCTTCAAAGCTTAACTGTTTGATACAGTGTCACTGTGCATGGGGTTAAAAGGGCATTCCACTCATCAAGTGCCCACATGGTTACATTGGGGCATGAAGTAGGGGGTACTGCAGGGTCATTTTCTCCCAAAGCCATTTTTGAGTGCCTCCTATTCTGTCATTTAAGGTCTGAATATCCACACACTTTTTTTGAATACACTATACAGTTACCAAAT
The DNA here is from genome assembly GCA_029721435.1 of Gymnothorax reevesii. NCBI lineage: Eukaryota > Metazoa > Chordata > Actinopteri > Anguilliformes > Muraenidae > Gymnothorax > Gymnothorax reevesii. The sequence goes on from JARABX010000206.1 coordinate 202,281, forward strand.
ATGATGGAAAATCAATTATACCCCCAACAGCATACATAGTTTCCAAGATCTGGAATCCCAAAATGTCAAGACTCTTCATCACACTTTTCACACTTACAGTTTTCAAAGCTTAATATATCCAGAAATAGTCAAGCTATGCTATTCTTAAGTACACCATCTGATAGACAAGATCATGCTGAGGGGATATGGTGATTTTTAGGCCTGTATCTTCCTTCAAATTAAAACTAGAGGTGTCCAAACCTGCTTGTGAATTCTGTATGCAATTCACAGGCTTGAAAAGTGGGCGTGGCACCCAAACTTTGGAGGGGCTCATCTCCAAAACCGTTAGACGTAGGATGCTAATACTTTGGATTCTTTGTATTGGCATCAAAAGGTGCCTGTGTGCTGAATATCGGGCAAAGCGAAGAGGGTCACCTGGGGAGCTTCCAGGGAATCGTGTGAATTGACATGGAATGACCCAGCAGTCCTTTTGTTGGGTGGTTTTATTTTTTTGGGTGGTAGTCGGTTTAGTGGTTATGTTGAGACTAATCGCTGATGTGCATTAAATTCCGTGAGTCCCCGGCAACGACAACATGGTTTTGTTCGTTATGTTTGTGTTGTGCATATGTAGTCCTGACCTAAACTAGCAACCGGATCGTAGTGCGAAATCAAATTGACGGTTTTATGAAAAGTGATGTGATGAATTGAATCAGCATGCGTTTTCTCGGTGAATATTGTGAAGCGCACGTGCAATTAAATCTTGCTGCCAAAGATGTCAATATAACAAACCAATTCAAATCTTTCGGTTTAATGCTTTAATTGGTTGCAATTGGGGTGAGGAGGATTTTAAGCAATGTTGTAAAGTGCTGCGGGAAGACATGTCATACCCTACCTTTGTGCAGGGTGAGTGTGCATGCCTTTTTTTTCTTTGCTCCGTTGTGCTTTAGATTTGTGCTGAACTTTTAGTAATGATTTCTTGTACGTGTCTTTAAAGTCGCTTTTACTTCCTCTCTTATTGCGCTGCCGTGATTTGTCAGGTTGGTGTCAGAAGGCAAAGTTCACATTTGTTTTCGAATTCTCACATTTGTGGCTAGTCGCAATGATTTTGGTTTAACCAGTTTTGAAATGCGATTTTATGTTCACCAAGACAATCGGTTTTTGTTTCTTCGCGCTAGTTGACACTGTTTGGTATTTATGGTTAATTTTCGGTCTGGTCAGTTTGGCTCTCAGTTTGGTAGACATGATGTGTATCTTGCCGACTTCGCTGGTTAGTTTGCGAACTGTGCTGCAAACATTTTCTGGGAATTTTTTCGGAACGATTTTAAACCATGCGCTGATATATTTCCGCTGTTTTATTGGTTTGTTTCGGTGTTCCAGCTCATCAAGATGGCGGCTGCCGTTGTTTGCATTTGCGTCTGGTATCTTGAGTTGCTAAGTGGCTTGATCATTGGTCGCTTGTTTGCGAACTGTGCTGCAAAAATATACTCTGGGAAATTTTTCGGAACGATTTTAAACACTGCGCTTATATTTTCAGGGTTTTATTGGTATTAATTTTTGTCACCTAAGCAATCAAGATGGCGGTTGCCATTGTGTGCATTGGATTCTCATAGCTCTAGCGACTAAATTACTCAATGTGGACGCTTGACGTTTCTATGCCACTTGATTGTTTCTCTGGGTATACAAACAGTAAGCAGCCGAAAACTGATTTCATTCAGTATTGGTGGAGATTTAATTGGATTTTTTTCACAAATATAGCAAGCTAGGCTAGCGAACTAGGTAACTCAACAAAGTAACTTGCTTGCAAGCAGTCCTTTTGTTGGGTGGTTTTATTCTTTTGGGTGGTAGTCGGTTTAGTGGTTATGTTGAGACTAATCGCTGATGTGCATTAAATTCCGTGAGTCCCCAGCTACGACAACATGGTTTTGTTCGTTATGTTTGTGTTGTGCATATGTAGTCCTGACCTAAACTAGCAACTGGATCGTAGTGCGAAATCAAATTGACGGTTTTATGAAAAGTGATGTGATGAATTGAATCAGCATGCGTTTTCTCGGTGAATATTGTGAAGCGCACGTGCAATTAAATCTTGCTGCCAAAGATGTCAATATAACAAACCAATTCAAATCTTTCGGTTTAATGCTTTAATTGGTTGCAATTGGGGTGAGGAGGATTTTAAGCAATGTTGTAAAGTGCTGCGGGAAGACATGTCATACCCTACCTTTGTGCAGGGTGAGTGTGCATGCCTTTTTTTTCTTTGCTTTGTTGTGCTTTAGATTTGTGCTGAACTTTTAGTAATGATTTCTTGTACGTGTCTTTAAATTCGCTTTTACTTCCTCTCTTATTGCGCTGCCGTGATTTGTCAGGTTGGTGTCAGAAGGCAAAGTTCACATTTGTTTTCGAATTCTCACATTTGTGGCTAGTCGCAATGATTTTGGTTTAACCAGTTTTGAAATGCGATTTTATGTTCACCAAGACAATCGGTTTTTGTTTCTTCGCGCTAGTTGACACTGTTTGGTATTTATGGTTAATTTTCGGTCTGGTCAGTTTGGCTCTCAGTTTGGTAGACATGATGTGTATCTTGCCGACTTCGCTGGTTAGTTTGCGAACTGTGCTGCAAACATTTTCTGGGAATTTTTTCGGAACGATTTTAAACCATGCGCTGATATATTTCCGCTGTTTAATTGGTTTGTTTAGGTGTTCCAGCTCATCAAGATGGCGGCTGCCGTTGTTTGCATTTGCGTCTGGTATCTTGAGTTGCTAAGTGACTTGATCATTGGTCGCTTGTTTGCGAACTGTGCTGCAAAAATATATTCTGGGAAATTTTTCGGAACGATTTTAAACGCTGCGCTTATATTTTCGGGGTTTTAATGGTATTAATTTTTGTCACCTAAGCAATCAAGATGGCGGTTGCCATTGTTTGCATTGGATTCTCATAGCTCTAGCGACTAAATTACTCAATGTGGACGCTTGACGTTTCTATGCCACTTGATTGTTTCTCTGGGTATACAAACAGTAAGCAGCCGAAAACTGATTTCATTCAGTATTGGTGGAGATTTAATTGGATTTTTTTCACAAATATAGCAAGCTAGGCTAGCGAACTAGGTGACTCCACAAAGTAACTTGCTTGCAAGCAGGGTCATTCCATGTCAATTCACACACCCTCCCCAGATGACCCTCTTCGATTTGCCCGATATTCGACACACCGGTACCTTTTGATGCCAATAGAAAGAATCCAAAGTATTAGCATCTTACGTCTAACAGTTTTGGAGATGAGCCCCTCCAAAGTTTGGGTGCCACGTCCACTTTTCAAGCCTGTGAATTGCATCCAGAATTCACAAGCAGGTTTGGACACCTCTAGTTTTAATTTGAAGGAAGATACAGGCCTAAAAATCACCATATCCCCTCAGCATGATCTTGTCTATCAGATGGTGTACTTAAGAATAGCATAGCTTGACTATTTCTGGATATATTAAGCTTTGAAAACAGAAAGTGTGAAAAGTGTGATGCAGAGTCTTGACTTTTTGGGATTCCAGATCTTGGAAACTATGTATGCTGTTGGGGGTATAATTGATTTTCCATCATATTTGGTAACTGTATAGTGTATTCAAAAGAAGTTTGTGGATATTCAGACCTTAAATGACAGAATAGGAGGCACTCAAAATGGTTTTGGGAGAAAATGACCCTGCGGTACCCCCTACTTCATGCCCCAATGTAACCATGTGGGCACTTGATGAGTGGAATGCCCTTTTAACCCCATGCACAGTGACACTGTATCAAACAGTTAAGCTTTGAAGAACTTTGTTTATCAGAGTTCTTCATACCAATTCCGGCCTTCAAAATATGGGAAAATTTGTCCCCTTTTCACAACAACATCTGGGTTTCTGCTGCCATCTGCTGGTCAAAAAAAGTGACAACAGCCTAAGTCATGAAGCAAAAGCGACTGGAAAGTCTTGACCAATAAACAAATATAAAATTATATTGGTTTATTGGTCAAGACTTTCCAGTCGCTTTTGCTTCATGATTTAGGCTGTTACTTTTTTTGACCAGCAGATGGCAGCAGAAACCCAGATACTGTTGTGAAAAAGGGACAAATTTTCCCATATTTCGAATGCCTAAATTAGTATGAAGAACTAGGGATGCACCGATACCGATACTGGTATCGGGTATCGGCCCGATCCAGCCCCTAAAAGCTGGATCGGGTATCTGTGGAAAGGTCCCGATCCGCGTTGCCGATCTAGGCGCCCCGCACACGAATTTTTTTCCCCCAAACGGTTCGTCCATAGAGATTTTTTCTTGTCTCCTTATTGGTCGAAATATGTGAATTAATTATCTTACCACGTGCTTCTGTTGACTGTCGCCCATGAGATATTGTTGACAAAATAAAGCGTTGCTAATAGTGCGCCAGCACATTAGTGACCGTGCACCACAAAACCAGTCGTATGTCGCCCCCCGGTAACAATACTAGTAGTTTTGAGTACAAGTACTAGTACTACTAATAGTTAGCGATAAATTATTGATATTTTATCCGCTGTGTGTTGGGTAACCACATCCATTGTAGTGAACGCTAGCTAGTTGACAAGCTGGCTAGCAAATTAATGCACGATTCAACATATTTTCCTAGACACCGGCAAGCGTGGAGAACAAAAAGTCAATCGTTCCCTACTCTCGCTGCTGGTTGTAATGATTTGGCCGATCGGCGCAAGTTGTGAACAAGGGGAAACTCGAAAACCGGAACGAACCTAATATTATTTAACGGGGTCAAGCTAGTTGACAAGCTGGCTAGCAAACTAATGCACAATTCAATATATTTTCCTGGACACCGGCAAGTGTGGTGGACAAAAGTCAATCGTTCCCTACTCTCGCTGCTGGTTGTAATGATTTGGCCGATCTGCGCAAATTGAGAACAAGGAAACTCTTAAACCGAAACTAATAAAATTATTTAACTGGGTCTTCGGGAGACTGAAGGAGACATTCAAAATGGCCTGCTTTCATAGTATATCTACATTAGCGAGCCCAAATAGCCTGATGTGACATGACATTGCTTTTAAGTGAGTGTTCTGCATAAGACAAAAAGGTGACTAGAAGTCATATGTGACATGGACACATTAGCTGCTTTAAAAATTGTTACAGAAGTTCAAAGGCTACTTGAGAGAAACATTTTAGGTGGTTGTTACTGCAGGAGAATTTTATTGTACTTAGTTATACAGATAGAATTTTATTTTGTACTAGTATTTTTGTTGTCACTTTAAAAACTTGACACTAAGGCTAAGTTATGTTGTAACAAACAAGGTTGTTGGCACCTTTGCACTTTTTCATTAAAGTGCCACTTTGTTTTCAATAAGCATTTAAAAACAGTTGTTATGTAGTTTGCACTGGAATGTTACTCTGATGCACTTTGTTTTTCTCTATTACCAGTCCAGTCAACAGGGTATAAAAGTTTATGATTGAAAAGTATTTTCTTTAAATTCAGATGCATTCCTTTAACCGGCTGTTGAAATGTTACTCTAATGCAGTGGTCCCCAAACATTTTCTGCTGGGCCCCCCTTTGGTACATAAAAAAATTTTTGCGCCCCCCCCCCCCCAAAAAAAATAGGTAATACATACGCACATTTTGTTTTCAGAGACCATTGCAGTTTATTTCACTCATTGTAATTTATATCAACCTCAACCTTTTTGGAAAAAATGTAAGTAAACGGTCATAAACTGTAGATTGTCATAAACTAAAACTAGGCTACTTTTAGAATTGGAAATAGCAAAATAACAAACAACCACGGTGTAATTATTTTAAGTGTAACTGTTTTCAAGCACCTTAACTGTGTAATTATGTTCAGTGTAACAGGTTTATTTTTTTAAATATACAACAACATTGCTATTTATGCATTTTCCGGTCACCAACAGAAACTTACTTGCATACAGCCAATCAGCGACCTTGTGCGGACCGCTGAAGGAGTGTCTCGAGACAGTTACATTTTCCTCTCTTCACTGGCCTCGCACTTTTAAGTTAAAATACGTTAACCGAGATCACGTCAGCTTATTATAGAGAATATGAATGCTCTGAACGGATGATTTTTGTCCAGCCTAGCTGAGAACATTAAAAATGATTGGCACGTTTGGAAACGGCCACAGTTATTTTCCAATTAAGGACACGAAAATTTAATAATGCAAAATCTCTTTTAAAGTATAAAATCATTAGGCTGTATCACACTCCTCTGCCTGAGTATAGCCGTCTACTTAAAATTATGTTTCTATGATGCAGAAAGACAGCGAAGTACGAAAAAAAAATCATGAACACCACTTGCCGAACCTGCCGATATGTTTGTAACGTTCAGTTGGTGGGCTGGATAAAAATAATCTGTCGGCATACAGAGCATTCATATTATCGAGAATAAGATGACGCAATCTCGGTTATTTCTGCTTTGTATTCATCGGATTTTGTTCGGTGTCACTTACCATTTTATTATCAATATGCCAGATCAGTGCAGGATAAAAAGCGGCGAGTTGGGTATCGCGAGACTACATTACTGCCTTCAAATATTTGAACAACTACATTCATAAATTATTTATGAAAATGGCAGGCTAGATGAATGATTTGGCGAACAGTTATGTTGAGAGTAAGGCAGGCATTTACGATGTAATCGCAGAATTCTGGGCAGCGAATGGACTGTATGCAAATAATTTTCTGTTGGTGTCCGGAACTCCCGCACCCCGCGCCCCCCCTGCAATTAATCTGCGCCCCCCCTAGGGGGCGCGCCCCCCACTTTGGGAACCACTGCTCTAATGAACCTTCTTTGTTTTTCTCTATTACCAGTCCAGTCAACAGGGTATAAAAGTTCATGATTAAAAAGTAATTTCTTTAAGTGTTGAAGCAGCAAGCATTTCTAACAGACTGTTGGTGAACATTTAAACATTCTAAAGTTTAAATAAATCTGGACTTTATAACTGCCATATGTACTCATTTTTTTGCCCTTTACCCATAACATTACCATTCCTATCCCACAGTACAGCATACAGGTTATTATTTAACACTGGTATCGGTATCGGGCGATACCTGAAGCCTACGTATCGGTATCGGTATCGGGACCAGAAAAGTTGGGTCGGTGCATCCCTATGAAGAACTCTGAAAAACAAAGTTCTTCAAAGCTTAACTGTTTGATACAGTGTCACTGTGCATGGGGTTAAAAGGGCATTCCACTCATCAAGTGCCCACATGGTTACATTGGGGCATGAAGTAGGGGGTACTGCAGGGTCATTTTCTCCCAAAGCCATTTTTGAGTGCCTCCTATTCTGTCATTTAAGGTCTGAATATCCACACACTTTTTTTGAATACACTATACAGTTACCAAATATGATGGAAAATCAATTATACCCCCAACAGCATACATAGTTTCCAAGATCTGGAATCCCAAAATGTCAAGACTCTTCATCACACTTTTCACACTTACAGTTTTCAAAGCTTAATATATCCAGAAATAGTCAAGCTATGCTATTCTTAAGTACACCATCTGATAGACAAGATCATGCTGAGGGGATATGGTGATTTTTAGGCCTGTATCTTCCTTCAAATTAAAACTAGAGGTGTCCAAACCTGCTTGTGAATTCTGTATGCAATTCACAGGCTTGAAAAGTGGGCGTGGCACCCAAACTTTGGAGGGGCTCATCTCCAAAACCGTTAGACGTAGGATGCTAATACTTTGGATTCTTTGTATTGGCATCAAAAGGTGCCTGTGTGCTGAATATCGGGCAAAGCGAAGAGGGTCACCTGGGGAGGTTCCAGGGAATCGTGTGAATTGACATGGAATGACCCAGCAGTCCTTTTGTTGGGTGGTTTTATTTTTTTGGGTGGTAGTCGGTTTAGTGGTTATGTTGAGACTAATCGCTGATGTGCATTAAATTCCGTGAGTCCCCGGCACCGACAACATGGTTTTGTTCGTTATGTTTGTGTTGTGCATATGTAGTCCTGACCTAAACTAGCAACCGGATCGTAGTGCGAAATCAAATTGACGGTTTTATGAAAAGTGATGTGATGAATTGAATCAGCATGCGTTTTCTCGGTGAATATTGTGAAGCGCACGTGCAATTAAATCTTGCTGCCAAAGATGTCAATGTAACAAACCAATTCAAATCTTTCGGTTTAATGCTTTAATTGGTTGCAATTGGGGTGAGGAGGATTTTAAGCAATGTTGTAAAGTGCTGCGGGAAGACATGTCATACCCTACCTTTCAAGGATCATTTGCAACATTTGTGTATCCAAAATGTTTTGGAATATCATCTATTTGTCTATCAGAAGTGTATTTGTATAAACCTTTTTACATGACTGCACTGCTGTAAGTAAAGTGTGTTCTTTATATCTACACACATCCATCTCTGCTGTTGGTGAATTTCCATGCTCTCCTGCTTTGACGATTGTCAGAAGCGATCTACTTGCAATCTTTTGTACATCTGTAATCTGCAAATTCAAATCATCTTGCACATTTTTCAACACCATATATATATTCAATTGGTTGAAACACACACAATCAATAATTACCCAGCCATTCCTACTGACTAACACACGCACACATACACTTGCAAACCCACGCACGCCCACACTTTTATTGAAGTTGCCTAAGTCCGACTGCCAAGGTAAGTTTAAACATTTGTGTATTTGAATGCTGTGGTGAAACTTTGCCTGGCGAAACAATGAGTATGATTGGCATGTATTCATTATGTTCTGAACTTTGAATAATTTTGTTATTCGAATTTAGATGCCACGTGGAAAGTCTTACCGACGCTCAAGATTTGAAGCAGAGGATGGCATTGCAGCAGCCTTGGACTGCCCAGCTGCCTGTCCCCGAGTTTGTTGCTCGTATGTTTCAGTTTTTTTTATTTTTTATTTTTATTTTTTTAAATGTTCAAGTTGCAGAGTTTAAATACAATCTGTAATTTTTTTTTGGATGACATTAATAAGTTGGATTTCAATTCCCAGGGCGCGGTACTGGTTTCCGCCATCGTGTACGGAGATGGCCAACTTCTCACCTGACTCAGCGATCCTTCAAGTTGGTCGCTCCTGCTCAGCATCCAAATAAGCAGGTATTTGTTTTTATTAATGCGGAGTCGACTGGTAGTTGGCAGTTGTGGTCGATCTGTGTTCTAATGTAGCTTGTCTATTCTTGCAGCTGGTGTTTGTCGTTGGAGACTCTCACCTGAGGGCCATGGTGGACGATTTTGTGGACATGCCGGAGGGACCCCTGTCTTTTGCTTTTCTGTCTGTTCTGTTACCCTTACCCTTTAAACCTATTACCCTTTAAACCTATTACCCTTTGAACCCATTACCCTTTTCACCCTTTGCCCTTAACCTTTTACCCTATTACCCTTTTAACCTTCCCCTATTACCCTTTTGCCCTTCCCTATTTACTTTTGCCCTTTCCCTTTTGCCCTTCCCTTTTCCCTTACACCCTTTCCCTTACCCTTTTACCCTTACCCTTTTACCCGATTACCCTTTTACCCTTTTTTACCCTTACCCTTTTACCCTTACCCATTTACCCTTTTACCCTTACCCATTTACCCTTTTACCCTTCTACCCTTTTATCCGTACACCCTTCACCCTTTGCCCTAAACCTTTTACCCTTTTGCCGTTTTCCGCTTACCCATTTCCCCTTGCCCTTTTACCCTTACACCCTTTCCCTGTTGCCCTTTCCCTGTTGCCCTTTTCCCCTGACCCTTTTGCCCTTACCCGTTTACCATTTTGCCCTTACCCTTTTACCCATTTACCCTTACCCATTTACCCTTTCCCTTCTGCCCTTTCCCTTTTGCCCATTTACCCTTACCCATTTTCCCTTTCCCTTTTGCCCCTTTTCCTTTCCTTTTTACCCTTTCCCTTTTTCCTTTCCACCCTTTTACCCTTTCCCTTTTACCCTTTCCCTTTTTGCCTTTCCATTTTACCCTTTCCCTTTTTCCTTTCCTTTTTACCCTTTCCCTTTTTCCTTTCCCTTTTTCCCTTTTCCCCTTTCCCTTTTCCCTTTTACCCTTTCCCTTTTCCCTTTTACCCTTTCCCTTTTTCCTTTTACCCTTTCCCTTTTTTCCTTTTACCCTTTCCCTTTTTTCCTTTTACCCTTTTAACCTTACCCATTTACCCTTCTACCCTTACCCATTTACCCTTCTACCCTTACCCATTTACCCTTCTACCCTTACCCTTTTACCCTTCTACCCTTACCCTTTTACCCCTCTACCCTTCACCTTTTACCCTTACACCCTTCACCTTTTACCCTTACCCATTTACCCTTACCCTTTTGCCCTTATTGCCTTACCCATTTACCCCTTTACCCTTACCCATTTACCCTTCTACCCTTACCCATTTACCCTTCTACCCTTTTACCCTTTTACCCTTACCCATTTACCCTTTTACCCTTTTACCCTTACCCATTTACCCTTTTACCCTTACCCATTTACCCTTTCCCATTTACCCTTTCCCATTTACCCTTACACCCTTCACCTTTTACCCTTTTACCTTTGCCCTTTTACCCTTAACCATTTACCCTTACCCATTTTACCCTTTTTACCCTTACCCATTTACCCTTCTACCCTTACCCATTTACCCTTCTACCCTTACCCATTTACCCTTCTACCCTTACCCATTTACCCTTACACCCTTCACCTTTTACCATTTTACCTTTGCCCTTTTACCCTTACCCATTTTCCCTTTTACCCTTACCCTTTTTACCCTTTCCCATTTACCCTTTTTACCCTTTCCCATTTACCCTTTTTACCCTTACCCATTTACCCTTCTACCCTTACCCATTTACCCTTCTACCCTTACCCATTTACCCTTCTACCCTTACCCATTTACCCTTACACCCCTCACCTTTTACCCTTTTACCTTTGCCCTTTTACCCTTACCCGTTTACCCTTTTACCCTTACCCTTTTACCCTTCTACCCTTACCCATTTACCCTTCTACCCTTACCCATTTACCCTTCTACCCTTACCCATTTACCCTTTTTACCCTTACCCATTTACCCTTTTACCCTGACACTTTTACCCTTACCCATTTACCCTTACACCCTTCACCTTTTACCCTTACCCATTTACCCTTTTACCCTTACCCTTTTACCCTTACCCTTACCCATTTACCCTTTTACCCTTACCCATTTACCCTTACCCATTTTACCCTTTTTACCCTTACCCATTTACCCTTTTTACCCTTACCCATTTACCCTTCTACCCTTACCCATTTACCCTTCTACCCTTACCCATTTACCCTTCTACCCATACCCATTTACCCTTCTACCCTTACCCTTTTACCCTTCTACCCATACCCATTTACCCTTCTACCCTTACCCTTTTACCCTTTTTACCCTTACCCATTTTCCCTTTTTACCCTTACCCATTTACCCTTCTACCCTGACCCATTTACCCTTCTACCCTTACCCATTTACCCTTCTACCCTTACCCGTTTACCCTTTTACCCTTACCCGTTTACCCTTCTACCCTTTTACCCTTACACCCTTCACCTTTTACCCTTACCCGTTTACCCTTTTACCCTTTTATCCTTACCCCCTTCACCTTTTACCCTAACCCTTTTACCCTTACCCTTTTTCCCTTTCCCTTTTTCCCTTTCCCTTTTCCCCTTTTCCCTTTTCCCCTTTTCCCCTTTTTCCCTTTTTCCCTTTCCCTTTTTCCCTTTTTCCCTTTTTCCCTTTCCCTTTTCCCTTTTTCCCTTTTTCCCTTTTACCCTTTCTTTTTTACCCTTTCCCTTTTTCCCTTTTGCCCTTTCCCTTTTGCCCTTTCCCTTTTTTCCCCTTTTGCCCTTTCCCTTTTTTTCCCTTTTCCCTTTTTCCCTTTGCCCTTTTCCCCTTTTCCCTTTGCCTTTTTACCCTTTTCCTTTTCCCTTTTTCCCTTTTACCCTTTCCCTTTTACCCTTCCCTTTTGCCCTTTCCCTTTTCCCCTTTTGCCCTTTCTCTTTTCGCCTTTTGCCCTTTCCCTTTTCCCCTTTTGCCCTTTTACCCTTTCCCTTTTTCCCTTTCCCTTTTGCCCTTTCACCCTTTCCCTTTTACCCTTTCCCCTTTTACCCTTTTATCCTGACACCCTTACCCTTTTACCCTTACCCTTTTACCTTTACCCATTTACCCTTACCCTTTTCCCTTTTTCCCTTTTACCCTTACCCATTTACCCTTTTACCCTTACCCGTTTACCCTTCTACCCTTTTACCCTTACACCCTTCACCTTTTACCCTTACCTTTTTACCCTTACCCTTTCCCCTTTCCCTTTTTCCCTTTCCCTTTTTCCCTTTTTCCCTTTTACCCTTTCCCTTTTTCCCTTTTTCCCTTTTGCCCTTTCCCTTTTTCCCTTTCCCTTTTTTTCCCCTTTTGCCCTTTCCCTTTTTTTCCCCTTATGCCCTTTCCCCTTTTCCCTATTGCCCTTTTCCCTTTTCCCCTTTGCCCTTTTCCCCTTTCCCCTTTCCCCTTTGCCCTTTTACCCTTTTCCTTTTCCCTTTTTCCCTTCCCTTTTTCCCTTTTGCCCTTTCCCTTTTCCCTTTTGCCCTTTCCCTTTTCCCCTTTTGCCCTTTCCCCTTTTCCCTTTTGCCCTTTTACCCTTTCTCTTTTACCTTTTCCATTTCCCTTTTTCCCTTTTGCCCTTTCGCCCTTTCCCCTTTTACCCTTTCCCCTTTTACCCTTTTATCCTGACACACTTACCCTTTTACCCTTACCCTTTTACCCTTACCCTTTTACCCTTGCCCTTTTTCCTTTTCCCTTTTTCCCCTTTCCCTTTTGCCCTTTTACCCTTTCCCTTACCCTTTTCCCTTTTTCCCTTTTACCCTTACCCATTTACCCTTTTACCCTTACCCTTTTACCCTTACCCATTTACCCTTTTACCCTTACCCATTTACCCTTTTTACCCTTACCCATTTTACCCTTTTTACCCTTACCCATTTTACCCTTTTTACCCTTACCCATTTACCCTTCTACCCTTACCCATTTACCCTTCTACCCTTACCCATTTACCCTTCTCCCCTTACCCTTTTACCCTTCTACCCTTACCCTTTTACCCTTCTACCCTTACCCTTTTACCCTTACCCATTTACCCTTCTACCCTTACCCATTTACCCTTCTCCCCTTACCCTTTTACCCTTCTACCCTTACCCTTTTACCCTTCTACCCTTACCCTTTTACCCTTACCCATTTACCCTTCTACCCTTACCCATTTACCCTTCTACCCTTACCCATTTACCCTTCTACCCTTACCCTTTTACCCTTCTACCCTTACCCTTTTACCCTTACCCATTTACCCTTTTACCCGTACCCTTTTACCCTTACCCATTTACCCTTTTACCCTTTTATCCTTATCCCCTTTTGCCCTTTTCCCCTTTCCCCTTTTGCCCTTTTCCCCTTTCCCTTTTTCCCCTTTTCCCTTTTGCCCTTTTCCCCTTTCCCTTTTCCCCTTTCCCTTTTCCCCTTTCCCTTTTGCCCTTTCCCTTTTTCCCCTATGCCCTTTCCCTTTTTCCCCTATGCCCTTTTCCCTTTTGCCCTTTTCCCTTTTGCCCCTTTCCCTTTTTCCCCTTTCCCTTTTTCCCTTTGCCCTTTTCCCTTTTACCCTTTCCCTTTTTCCCTTTTACCCTTTCCCTTTTGCCCTTTTTCCCTTTCCCTTTTCCCATTTCCCTTTCCCTTTTCCCTTTTCCCCTTTTACCCTTACCCTTTTACCTTTACCCATTTACCCTTGCCCTTTTTCCTTTTCCCTTTTTCCCCTTTCCCTTTTGCCCTTTTACCCTTTCCCTTACCCTTTTCCCTTTTTCCCTTTTACCCTTTTACCCTTACCCTTTTATCCTGACACCCTTCACCTATTTCCCTTTTACCCTTACCCATTTACCCTTTTTTCCCCTTTTTCCCCTTACCCTTACCCTCACACCCTCACCCTTTTGCCCTTACCCTTTTTCTCCTGGCCCCTGCGCAAGGATGACATGCAATTTTGTGAAGCGTTCCATATTGTCTACCTTAAAGAAAGTTATGTTCACATTATGGATCCTAAACCCTAAAAGAATACCCCAACCTTAAATGCAAACAATAGCCCTGACCCTAAAACAAACTGTAAACTGAAAACATATACAAGAAGCATAGATCCAGACCTTAACTCTAACCCCCCCCCCCCCAGCCATGACTCTGAAGCTGGGAAATAACAGAAATGACTATCCCAAAAAACCTTAAATTGCAACGCTACAGGCACCTTACCCCTAAACCCTAACCCCTAATCACTTACCTATATGTCGTAACCCTAACTCTAAAGCTGGATAATTGCATAAATCGCAAACCCCAAAATCGAAAAGTGGAACGCTACTGACCCCTAACCTCTATGTCCGAATACTTAAACCGTAGCCCCTAATCACTTACCCATATGTCGTAACCCTAACTTTAAAGCTGGAAAATTGCATAAATCGCGAACCCCAAAATCGAAAAGTGAAACGCGACTGAGCCCTTACCCATATGTCGTAACCCTAAGTCTAAAGCTGGAAAATTGCATAAATCGCGAACCCCAAAATCGAAAAGTGGAACGCTACTGACCCCTAACCCCTATGTCCGAATCCTTAAACCGTAACCCCTAATCACTTACCCATATGTCGTAACCCTAACTCTAAAGCTGGAAAATTGCATAAATCGCGAACCCCAAAATCGAAAAGTGGAACGCTACTGCCCCATAACCCCTATGCCCGAATCCCTAAACCCTAATCACTTACCCATATGTCGTAACCCTAACTCTAAAGCTGGAAAATTGCATAAATCGCAAACCCCAAAATCGAAAAGTGAAACGCGACTGAGCCCTTACCCATATGTCGTAACCCTAACTCGAAAGCTGGAAAATTGCATAAATCGCGAACCCCAAAATCGAAAAGTGGAACGATACTGACCCCTTACCCATATGCCCGAATCCCTATGCCCTAATGCCTAAACCCTAACCCTATCTCTAAAGTTACCCTTACCTTTTTGCCCTTACCCTTTTACCCTTTTACCTTTACCCATTTACCCTTTTACCCATTTACCCTTTTACCCTTTTACCCTTTTACCCTTACCCTTTTACCCTTACCCATTTACACTTTTACCCTTACCCATTTACCCTTCTACCCTTACCCATTTACCCTTTTACCTTTACCCTTACCCATTTACCCTCTTACCCTTACCCTTTTACCCTTACCCATTTACCCTTCTACCCTTTTACCCTTACACCCTTCACCTTTTACCCTTACCCGTTTACCCTTCTACCCTTTTACCCTTACACCCTTCACCTTTTACCCTTTCCCATTTACCCTTTTACCCTTACCCTTTTTCCCTTTCCCTTTTTCCCTTTCCCTTTTCCCCTTTTCCCTTTTCCCCTTTTCCCCTTTTCCCCTTTTTCCCTTTTACCCTTTCCCTTTTTCCCTTTTTCCCTTTCCCTTTTTCCCTTTTTCCCTTTTTCCCTTTTACCCTTTCTTTTTTACCCTTTCCCTTTTTCCCTTTTTCCCTTTTGCCCTTTCCCTTTTGCCCTTTCCCTTTTTTCCCCTTTTGCCCTTTCCCTTTTTTTCCCTTTTTCCCTTTTGCCCTTTTCCCTTTTTCCCTTTGCCCTTTTCCCCTTTTCCCTTTGCCTTTTTACCCTTTTCCTTTTCCCTTTTTCCCTTTTACCCTTTCCCTTTTACCCTTCCCTTTTCCCCTTTTGCCCTTTCCCTTTTCCCCTTTTGCCCTTTCTCTTTTCCCCTTTTGCCCTTTCCCTTTTCCCCTTTTGCCCTTTTACCCTTTCCCTTTTTCCCTTTCCCTTTTGCCCTTTCACCCTTTCCCTTTTACCCTTTCCCCTTTTACCCTTTTATCCTGACACCCTTACCCTTTTACCCTTTTACCTTTACCCATTTACCCTTACCCTTTTCCCTTTTTCCCTTTTACCCTTACCCATTTACCCTTTTACCCTTACCCGTTTACCCTTCTACCCTTTTACCCTTACACCCTTCACCTTTTACCCTTACCTTTTTACCCTTACCCTTTCCCCTTTCCCTTTTTCCCTTTCCCTTTTTCCCTTTTTCCCTTTTACCCTTTCCCTTTTTCCCTTTTTCCCTTTTGCCCTTTCCCTTTTTCCCTTTCCCTTTTTTTCCCCTTTTGCCCTTTCCCTTTTTTTCCCCTTATGCCCTTTCCCCTTTTCCCTATTGCCCTTTTCCCTTTTCCCCTTTGCCCTTTTCCCCTTTCCCCTTTGCCCTTTTACCCTTTTCCTTTTCCCTTTTTCCCTTCCCTTTTTCCCTTTTGCCCTTTTCCTTTTCCCTTTTTCCCTTCCCTTTTTCCCTTTTGCCCTTTCCCTTTTCCCCTTTTGCCCTTTCCCTTTTCCCCTTTTGCCCTTTCCCCTTTATTCCTTTTGCCCTTTTACCCTTTCTCTTTTACCTTTTCCATTTCCCTTTTTCCCTTTTGCCCTTTCGCCCTTTCCCTTTTACCCTTTCCCCTTTTACCCTTTTATCCTGACACACTTACCCTTTTACCCTTACCCTTTTACCCTTGCCCTTTTTCCTTTTCCCTTTTTCCCCTTTCCCTTTTGCCCTTTTACCCTTTCCCTTACCCTTTTCCCTTTTTCCCTTTTACCCTTACCCATTTACCCTTTTACCCTTTTACCCTTACCCATTTACCCTTTTACCCTTACCCATTTACCCTTTTTACCCTTACCCATTTTACCCTTTTTACCCTTACCCATTTTACCCTTTTTACCCTTACCCATTTACTCTTCTACCCTTACCCATTTACCCTTCTACCCTTACCCATTTACCCTTCTCCCCTTACCCTTTTACCCTTCTACCCTTACCCTTTTACCCTTCTACCCTTACCCTTTTACCCTTACCCATTTACCCTTCTACCCTTACCCATTTACCCTTCTCCCCTTACCCTTTTACCCTTCTACCCTTACCCTTTTACCCTTCTACCCTTACCCTTTTACCCTTACCCATTTACCCTTCTACCCTTACCCATTTACCCTTCTACCCTTACCCATTTACCCTTCTACCCTTACCCTTTTACCCTTCTATCCTTACCCTTTTACCCTTACCCATTTACCCTTTTACCCGTACCCTTTTACCCTTACCCATTTACCCTTTTACCCTTTTCCCCTTTCCCTTTTTCCCCTTTTCCCTTTTGCCCTTTTCCCCTTTCCCTTTTCCCCTTTCCCTTTTTCCCTTTCCCTTTTTCCCTTTTGCCCTTTCCCTTTTTTCCCCTTTTGCCCTTTCCCTTTTTTCCCTTTTGCCCTTTCCCTTTTTCCCCTATGCCCTTTCCCTTTTTCCCCTATGCCCTTTCCCTTTTTCCCCTATGCCCTTTTCCCTTTTGCCCTTTTCCCTTTTGCCCCTTTCCCTTTTTCCCCTTTCCCTTTTTCCCTTTGCCCTTTTCCCTTTTACCCTTTCCCTTTTTCCCTTTTACCCTTTCCCTTTTTCCCTTTCCCTTTTTCCCTTTTGCCCTTTCCCTTTTGCCCTTTTGCCCTTTTTCCCTTTCCCTTTTCCCATTTCCCTTTCCCTTTTCCCTTTTCCCCTTTTACCCTTACCCTTTTACCTTTACCCATTTACCCTTGCCCTTTTTCCTTTTCCCTTTTTCCCCTTTCCCTTTTGCCCTTTTACCCTTTCCCTTACCCTTTTCCCTTTTTCCCTTTTACCCTTTTACCCTTACCCTTTTATCCTGACACCCTTCACCTATTTCCCTTTTACCCTTACCCATTTACCCTTTTTTCCCCTTTTTCCCCTGACCCTTACCCTCACACCCTCACCCTTTTGCCCTTACCCTTTTTCTCCTGGCCCCTGCGCAAGGATGACATGCAATTTTGTGAAGCGTTCCATATTGTCTACCTTAAAGAAAGTTATGTTCACATTATGCATCCTAAACCCTAAAAGAAGACCCCAACCTTAAATGCAAACAATAGCCCTGACCCTAAAACAAACTGAAAACTCAAAACATAAACAAGAAGCATAGATCCAGACCTTAACTCTAACCCCCCCCCCAGCCATGACTCTGAAGCTGGGAAATAACAGAAATGACTATCCCAAAAAACCTTAAATTGCAACGCTACAGGCACCTTACCCCTAAACCCTAACCCCTAATCACTTACCTATATGTCGTAACCCTAACTCTAAAGCTGGATAATTGCATAAATCGCAAACCCCAAAATCGAAAAGTGGAACGCTACTGACCCCTAACCCCTATGTCCGAATCCCTAAACCCTAATCACTTACCCATATGTCGTAACCCTAACTCTAAAGCTGGAAAATTGCATAAATCGCGAACCCCAAAATCGAAAAGTGGAACGCTACTGACCCCTAACCTCTATGTCCGAATACTTAAACCGTAGCCCCTAATCACTTACCCATATGTCGTAACCCTAACTCTAAAGCTGGAAAATTGCATAAATCGCGAACCCCAAAATCGAAAAGTGGAACGCGACTGAGCCCTTACCCATATGTCGTAACCCTAACTCGAAAGCTGGAAAATTGCATAAATCGCGAACCCCAAAATCGAAAAGTGGAACGCTACTGACCCCTAACCCCTATGTCCGAATCCTTAAACCGTAACCCCTAATCACTTACCCATATGTCGTAACCCTAACTCTAAAGCTGGAAAATTGCATAAATCGCGAACCCCAAAATCGAAAAGTGGAACGCTACTGCCCCATAACCCCTATGCCCGAATCCCTAAACCCTAATCACTTACCCATATGTCGTAACCCTAACTCTAAAGCTGGAAAATTGCATAAATCGCAAACCCCAAAATCGAAAAGTGAAACGCGACTGAGCCCTTACCCATATGTCGTAACCCTAACTCGAAAGCTGGAAAATTGCATAAATCGCGAACCCCAAAATCGAAAAGTGGAACGATACTGACCCCTTACCCATATGCCCGAATCCCTAAGCCCTAATGCCTAAACCCTAACCCTATCTCTAAAGTTCCCCTTTCCTTTTTGCCCTTCCCCATTTTCCCTTTTACCTTTACCCATTTACCCTTTTACCCATTTACCCTTTTACCCTTTTACCCTTACCCTTTTACCCTTACCCATTTACCCTTTTACCCTTTCCCATTTACCCTTCTACCCTTACCCATTTACCCTTTTACCTTTACCCTTACCCATTTACCCTCTTACCCTTACCCTTTTACCCTTTTACCCTTTCCCATTTACCCTTTTACCCTTTCCCATTTACCCTCTTACCCTTACCCTTTTACCCTTTTACCCTTACCCATTTACCCTTACCCATTTACCCTTCTACCCTTCTACCCTTACCCTTTTACCCTTCTACCCTTACCCATTTACCCTTTTACCCTTACCCATTTACCCTTCTACCCCTACCCATTTACCCTTTTACCTTTACCCTTTTACCCTTACCCATTTACCCTTTTTTCCCTTACCCATTTACCCTTTTACCTTTACCCTTTTACCTTTACCCTTTTACCCTTTTTCCTTTACCCTTTTACCCTTACCCTTTTACCCTTTTTCCTTTACCCTTTTACCCTTTTATCCTTACCCATTTACCCTTCTACCCTTAACCATTCACCGTTTTACCCTTACCCTTTTACCCTTTTACCTTTACCCTTTTACCCTTACCCTTTTACCCTTTTTCCTTTACCCTTTTACCCTTTTATCCTTACCCATTTACCCTTCTACCCTTACCCATTCACCGTTTAACCCGTACCCTTTTACCCTTTTACCCGTACCCTTTTACCCTTACCCATTTACCCTTTTACCCTTACCCATTTACCCTTTTACCCTTACCCATTTACCCTTCTACCCTTACCCTTTTACCCTTACCCATTTACCCTTTTACCCTTACCCTTTTACCCTTACCCATTTACCCTTTTACCCATTTACCCATTTACCCTTTTACCCATTTACCCTTTTACCCATTTACCCTTTTACCCATTTACCCTTTTAACCCATTTACCCTTTTACCCATTTACCCTTTTACCCTTACCCATTTACCCTTCTACCCTTACCCATTTACCCTTTTACCTTTACCCTTTTACCCTTACCCATTTACCCTTTTACCCTTCTACTCTGACCCATTCACCGTTTTACCCTTACCCTTTTACCCTTTTACCTTTACCCATTTACCCTTACCCCTTTATCCTTTTACCCTTACCCTTTTACCCTTTTACCTGTACCCTTTTACCCTTTTACCCTTACCCACTTACCTTTTTACCCTTACCCTTTTACCCTTCCCCATTTACCCTTTTTACCTTTACCCATTTACCCTTACCCCTTTACCCTTTTACCCTTACCCTTTTACCCTTTTACCCTTACCCATTTACCCTTTTACCCTTACCCACTTACCTTTTTACCCTTACCCTTTTACCCTTACCCATTTACCCTTTTTACCTTTACCCATTTACCCTTTAACCTTTACCCATTTACCTTTTTACCCTTACCCATTTACCCTTTCACCCATTTACCCATTTACCCTTACCCATTTACCCTTCTACCCTTACCCATTTACCCTTTTACCATTTTACCCATTTACCCTTTTACCCTTACCCATTTACCCTTTTACCCTTACCCTTTTACCCTTTTTCCCTTTTACCCTTACCCTTTTACCCTTTTACCTTTACCCATTTACCCTTACCCATTTACCCTTTTCCCTTTCCCTTTTTCCCTTTTTCCTTTTACCCTTTCCCTTTTACCCTTTCCCTTTTCCCCTTTTGCCCTTTCCCTTTTTTTCTCCTTTTGCCCTTTCCCTTTTTCCCTTATGCCCTTTTCCCCTTTCCCGTCTTCCCTTTGCCCTTTTACCCTTTTCCTTTTCCCTTTTACCCTTTCCCTTTTACCCTTCCCTTTTTCCCTTTTGCCCTTTCCCTTTTGCCCTTTCCCTTTTACCCTTACCCATTTACCCTTCTACCCTTACCCATTTACCCTTCTACCCTTACCCATTTACCCTTTTACCTATACCCTTTTACCCTTTCCCATTTACCCTTCTACCCTTTTACCCTTACCCATTTACCCTTCTACCCTGACCCATTTACCCTTTTACCCTTACCCATTTACCCTTTTACCCTTACCCACTTACCTTTTTACCCTTACCCATTTACCCATTTACCCTTTTACCCATTTACCCATTTACCCTTACCCATTTACCCTTCTACCCTTACCCATTTACCCTTTTACCCTTTTACCCATTTACCCTTTTACCCTTACCCCTTTCCCTTTTACCCTTTTTCCCTTTTACCCTTACCCATTTACCCTTTTTACCTTTACCCATTTACCCTTTAACCCTTACCCATTTACCCTTTTTACCCATTTACCCATTTACCCTTACCCATTTACCCTTCTACCCTTACCCATTTACCCTTTTACCCTTTTACCCTTTTACCCATTTACCCTTTTACCCTTACCCCTTTCCCTTTTACCCTTTTTCCCTTTTACCCTTACCCTTTTACCTTTACCCATTTACCCTTACCCATTTACCCTTTTCCCTTTCCCTTTTTCCCTTTTTCCTTTTACCCTTTCCCTTTTCCCCTTTTGCCCTTTCCCTTTTTTTCCCCTTTTGCCCTTTCCCTTTTTCCCTTATGCCCTTTTCCCTTTTACCCTTTCCCCTCTTCCCTTTGCCCTTTTACCCTTTTCCTTTTCCCTTTTACCTTTTCCCTTTTACCCTTTCCCCTCTTCCCTTTGCCCTTTTACCCTTTTCCTTTTCCCTTTTACCCTTTCCCTTTTACCCTTTCCCTTTTACCCTTCCCTTTTTCCCTTTTGCCCTTTCCCTTTTCCCCTTTTGCCCTTTTCCCCCTTTTACCCTTTCCCTTTTTCCCTTTTATCCTTACACCCTTCACCTTTTACCCTTTTACCTTTACCCATTTACCCTTGCCCTTTTTCCTTTTCCCTTTTTCTTCTTTACCTTTTCCCCTTTTTCCCTTTCCCTTTTGCCCTTTTACCCTTACCCATTTGCCCTTTCCCTTTTGCCCTTTCCCTTTTGCCCTTTCCCTTTTGCCCTTTCCCTTTTTCCCTTTCCCTTTTACCCTTTTTCCCTTTCCCTTTTACCCTTTTACCCTTTCCCTTTTGCCCTTTTTCCCTTTCCCTTTTGCCCTTTTGCCCTTTCCCTTTTGCCCTTTTTCCCTTTCCCTTTTGCACTTTCCCTTTTGCCCTTTTTCCCTTTCCCTTTTGCCCTTTCCCCCTTTCCCATTTGCCCTTTCCCTTTTGCCCTTTTTCCCTTTCCCTTTTGCCCTTTTGCCCTTTCCCTTTTGCCCTTTCCCTTTTGCCCTTTCCCTTTTGCCCTTTCCCTTTTACCCTTTTTCCCTTTCCCTTTTGCCCTTTTTCCCTTTCCCTTTTGCCCTTTCCCTTTTGCCCTTTTTCCCTTTCCCTTTTGCCCTTTCCCCCTTTCCCTTTTGCCCTTTCCCTTTTGCCCTTTTTCCCTTTCCCTTTTGCCCTTTCCCCCTTTCCCATTTGCCCTTTCCCTTTTGCCCTTTTTCCCTTTCCCTTTTGCCCTTTTTCCCTTTCCCTTTTGCCCTTTCCCTTTTGCCCTTTTGCCCTTTCCCTTTTGCCCTTTTTCTCTTTCCCTTTTACCCTTTTTCCCTTTCCCTTTTGCCCTTTCCCCCTTACCCATTTGCCCTTTCCCTTTTGCCCTTTCCCTTTTGCCCTTTCCCTTTTTCCCCTTTTACCCTTTCCCTTTTTCCTTTTCTTTTTACCCTTTCCCTTTTTTTACTTTCCATTTTACCCTTTCCCTTTTTCCCTTTCCCTTTTGCCCTTTTTCCCTTTCCCTTTTGCCTTTTTCCCTTTCCCTTTTGCCCTTTTTCCCTTTCCCTTTTGCCCTTTTGCCCTTACCCATTTTCCCTTTCCCTTTTGCCCTTTCCCTTTTGCCCTTTTGCCCTTTCCCTTTTGCCCTTTTTCTCTTTCCCTTTTACCCTTTTTCCCTTTCCCTTTTGCCCTTTCCCTTTTGCCCTTTTTGCCCTTACCCTTTTGCCCTTTCCCATTTTCCCTCCCCTTTTGCCCTTTTTCCCTTTCCTTTTGCCCTTTCCCTTTTGCCCTTTCCCTTTTGCCCTTTTTCTCTTCCCTTTTACCCTTTTTCCCTTTCCCTTTTGCCCTTTCCCCCTTACCCATTTGCCCTTTCCCTTTTGCCCTTTTGCCCTTACCCTTTTGCCCTTTCCCTTTTGCCCTTTTTCATTTGCCCTTTTACCCTTACCCATTTGCCCTTTCCCTTTTGCCCCTTACCCTTTTACCCTTTTTCCCTTTCCCTTTTGCCCTTTTCCCTTTCCCTTTTGCCCTTTTTCCCTTTCCCCTTTTGCCCTTTTTCCCTTTCCCTTTTGCCCTTTCCCCCTTACCCATTTGCCCTTGCCCTTTTGCCCTTACCCTTTTGCCCTTTCCCATTTTCCCTTCCCTTTTGCCCTTTTGCCCTTTCCCTTTTGCCCTTTTGCCCTTTCCCTTTTGCCCTTTTTCTCTTTCCCTTTTACCCCTTTTTACCTTTCCCTTTTGCCCTTTCCCCCTTACCCCATTTGCCCTTTCCCTTATGCCCTTTTGCCCTTACCCTTTTGCCCTTTCCCTTTTGCCCTTTCCCATTTGCCCTTTAAACCCTTACCCATTTGCCCTTTCCCTTTTGCCCTTACCCTTTTACCCTTTTTCCCTTTCCCTTTTACCCTTTTTCTCTTTCCCTTTTGCCCTTTTTCCCTTTCCCCTTTTGCCCTTTTTCCCTTTCCCTTTTGCCCTTTCCCTTTTGCCCTTTCCCATTTGCCCTTTAAACCCTTACCCATTTGCCCTTTCCCTTTTGCCCTTACCCTTTTACCCTTTTGCCCTTTCCCTTTTACCTTTTTCCCTTTCGCCCTTTTTCCCTTTCCTTTTTTCCCTTTTTCCCTTTCCCTTTTGCCCTTTTGCCCTTACCTATTTTCCCTTTCCCTTTGCCCTTTTTCCCATTCCCTTTTGCCCTTTTGCCCTTTCCCTTTTGCCCTTTTTCTCTTTCCCTTTTACCCTTTTTCCCTTTCCCTTTTGCCCTTTCCCCCTTACCCATTTGCCCTTTCCCTTTTGCCCTTACCCTTTTTCCCTTTTGCCCTTACCCTTTTGCCCTTTCCCTTTGCCTTTTCCCATTTGCCCTTTTACCCTTACCCATTTGCCCTTTCCCTTTTGCCCTTACCCTTTTGCCCTTTCCCTTTTGCCTTTTCCATTTGCCCTTTTACCCTTACCCATTTGCCCTTTCCCTTTTGCCCTTACCCTTTTTCCCTTTCCCTTTTGCCCTTTCCCTTTTTCCCTTTCCCCTTTTTCCCCCTTTTCCCTTTTACCCTTTCCCTTTTTCCTTTCTTTTTACCCTTTCCCTTTTTCCTTTCCTTTTTACCCTTTCCCTTTTTCCTTTCCTTTTACCCCTTTCCCTTTTTCCCTTTTTTTTTTACCCTTTCCCTTTTTCCCTTTCAGTTTTACCCTTTCCTTTTTCCCTTTCCATTTTACCCTTTCCCTTTTCCCTTTCCATTTTACCCTTTTCCCTTTCCCTTTTTCCTTTCCTTTTTACCCTTTCCCTTTTTCCTTTCCCTTTTTCCCTTTCCCTTTTCCCTTTTACCCTTTACCATTTCCCTTTTACCCTTTCCCTTTTCCCTTTTTCCCTTTCCCTTTCCCTTTTACCTTGTCCCTTTTTCCCTTTTACCTTGTCCCTTTTTCCCTTTTACCCTGTCCCTTTTTTACCTTTTACCCTTTCCCATTTTCCCTTTTACCCTTTCCCATTTTCCCTTTTACCCTTTCCCTTTTCCCCTGTCCCTTTTACCCTTCTACCCTTACCCATTTACCCTTCTACCCTTACCCATTTACCCTTCTATCCTTACCCATTTACCCTTCTACCCTTACCCATTTACCCTTCTACCCTTTTACCCTTACCCATTTACCCCTTTTACCCTTACCCATTTACCTTTTACCCTTTTACCTTTGCCCTTTTACCCTTACCCATTTACCCTTACCCTTTTACCCGTACCCTTTACCCTTACCCATTTACCCTTTTACCCTTACCCATTTACCCCTTTACCCTTACCCATTTACCCTTTTACCCTTACCCATTTACCCTTACCCTTTTACCCGTACCCTTTTACCCTTACCCATTTACCCCTTTACCCTTACCCATTTACCCTTTTACCCTTACCCATTTACCCTTTTACCCTTACCCATTTACCCTTTCCCATTTTCCCCTTTCCCATTTACCCTGACACCCTTCACCTTTTACCCTTTTACCTTTGCCCTTTTACCCTTACCCATTTACCCTTACCCTATTTACCCTTACCCATTTACCCCTATTTACCCTTACCCATTTACCCTATTTACCCTTACCCATTTACCCTTCTACCCTTACCCATTTACCCTTCTACCCTTACCCATTTACCCTTACACCCTTCACCTTTTACCCTTGCCCTTTTACCCTTACCCCATTTTCCCTTTTACCCTTACCCATTTACCCTTACTCATTTACCCTTACCCATTTTCCCTTTCCATTTACCCTTACACCCTTCACCTTTTACCCTTTTACCTTTGCCCTTTTACCCTTACCCATTACCCTTACCCATTTTACCCGTTTTACCCTTACCCATTTACCCTTTTTACCCTTAACCATTTACCCTTCTACCCTTACCCATTTACCCCTTACACCCTTCACCTTTTACCCTTTTACCTTTGCCCTTTTACCCTTACCCATTTTCCCTTTTACCCTTACCCATTTACCCTTACCCATTTTACCCTTTTTACCCCTTACCCATTTACCCTTCTACCATTACCCATTTACCCTTCTACCCTTACCCATTTACCCTTACACCCTTCACCTTTTACCCTTTTACCTTTGCCCTTTTACCCTTACCCATTTACCCTTTTACCCTTACCCATTTACCCTTCTACCCTTACCCTTTTACCCTTCTACCCATACCCATTTACCCTTTTACCCTTACCCATTTACCCTTTCACCCTTCACCTTTTACCCTTTTATCTTTGCCCTTTTACCCTTACCCATTTACCCTTTTACCCTTACCCATTTACCCTTTTACCCTTACCCATTTACCCTTTTACCCTTTTTACCCTTACCCATTTACCCTTTTTACCCTTACCCATTTACCCTTCTTCCCATACCCATTTACCCTTCTACCCATACCCATTTACCCTTCTACCCTTACCCATTTACCCTTCTACCCATACCCATTTACCCTTCTACCCATACCCATTTACCCTTCTACCCTTACCCATTTACCCTTCTACCCTTACCCATTTACCCTTCTACCCTTACCCATTACCCTTCTACCCTTACCCATTTACCCTTACACCCTTCACCTTTTACCCTTACCCGTTTACCCCTTTTCCCCTTTTATCCTTACCACCTTCACCTTTTACCCTTACCCTTTTACCCTTTCCCCTTTCCCTTTTTTTCCCTTTCCTTTTTTCCCTTTTTCCCTTTCCCCCTTTACCCTTTCCTTTTTTCCCTTTTTCCCTTTCCCCCTTTTCCCTTTTCCCTTTTTCCCTTTTTCCCTTTTACCCTTTCCCTTTTACCCTTACACCCTGACCCTTTTACCCTTACCCATTTACCCTTTTTACCCTTACCCATTTACCCTTTTACCCTTACCCATTTACCCTTTTTACCCTTACCCATTTACCCTTCTACCCTTACCCATTTACCCTTCTACCCTTACCCATTTACCCTTCTACCCTTACCCATTTACCCTTCTACCCTTACCCTTTTACCCTTACACCCTTCACCTTTTACCCTTACACCCTTACCCATTTACCCTTACACCCTTCACCTTTTACCCTTACCCGTTTACCCTTTTCCCCTTTTATCCTTACCCCCTTCACCTTTCCCCTTTCCCTTTTTTCCCTTTCCTTTTTTCCCTTTTTCCCTTTCCCCCCCTTTTCCCTTTCCTTTTTTCCCTTTTTCCCTTTCCTTTTTTCCCTTTTCCCTTTTTCCCCTTTTACCCTTTCCCTTTTACCCTTTCCCTTTTTCCCTTTTGCCCTTTTGCCCTTTCCCTTTTTTTTCCCCTTTTGCCCTTTCTCTTTTTTTCCCTTATGCCCTTTTCCCATTTCCCTTTGCCCTTTTCCCCTTTCCCCTTTTCCCTTTGCCCTTTTCCCTTTGCCCTTTTACCCTTTTCCTTTTCCCTTTTTCCCTTTTACCCTTTCCCTTTTACCCTTCCCTTTTTCCCTTTTGCCCTTTCCCTTTACCCCTTTTGCCCTTTCCCTTTTCCCCTTTTGCCCTTTCCCCTTTTCCCCTTTTCCCCTTTTACCTTTTCCATTTCCCTTTTTCCATTTCCCTTTCCCTTTTGCCCTTTCGCCCTTTCCCTTTTACCCTTTCCCCTTTTACCCTTTTTCCTTTTTGCCCTTTTTCCCTTTCCCTTTTTCCCTTTTATCCTTCCACCCTTCACTTTTTACCCTTACCCTTTTACCTTTACCCATTTACCCTTGCCCTTTTCCTTTTCCCTTTTTCCCCTTTCCCTTTTGCCCTTTTACCCTTTCCCTTTTCCCTTTTTCCCTTTTACCCTTACCCATTTACCCTTTTACCCTTACCCTTTTATACTGACACCCTTCACCTATTTCCCTTTTACCCTTACCCATTTACCATTTTTTCCCCTTTTTCCCCTTACCCTTACCCTTACACCCTCAACCTTTTGCCCTTACCCTTTTTCTCCTGGCCCCTGCGCAAGGATGACATGCAATTTTGTAAAGCGTTCCATATTGTCTACCCTAAAGAAAGTTATGTTCACATTATGGATCCTAAGCCCTAAAAGAATACCCGAACCCTAAATGCAAACAATAGCCCTGACCCTAAAACAAACTGTAAACTGAAAACATATACAAGAAGCATAGATCCAGACCTTAACTCTAACCCCTCCCCCAGCCATGACTCTGAAGCTGGGAAATAACAGAAATGACTATCCCAAAAAACCTTAAATTGCAACGCTACAGGCACCTTACCCCTAAACCCTAACCCCTAATCACTTACCTATATGTCGTAACCCTAACTCTAAAGCTGGAAAATTGCATAAATCGCAAACCCCAAAATCGAAAAGGGGAACGCTACTGACCCCTAACCCCTATGTCCGAATCCTTAAACCCTAACCCCTAATCACTTACCCATATGTCGTAACCCTAACTCTAAAGCTGGAAAATTGCATAAATCGCGAACCCCAAAATCGAAAAGTGGAACGCTACTGCCCCACAACTCCTATGCCCGAATCCCTAAACCCTAATCACTTACCCATATGTCGTAACCCTAACTCTAAAGCTGTAAAATTGCATAAATCGCAAACCCCAAAATCGAAAAGGGGAATGCTACTGACCCCTAACCCCTATGTCCGAATCCTTAAACCGTAACCCCTAATCACTTACCCATATGTCGTAACCCTAACTCTAAAGCTGGAAAATTGCATAAATCGCGAACCCCAAAATCGAAAAGTAGAACGCTACTGCCCCATAACCCCTATGACCGAATCCCTAAACCCTAATCACTTACCCATATGTCGTAACCCTAACTCTAAAGCTGGAAAATTGCATAAATCGCGAACCCCAAAATCGAAAAGTGGAACGATACTGACCCCTAACCCCTATGTCCGAATCCCTAAACCCTAATCACTTACCCATATGTCGTAACCCTAACTCTAAAGCTGGAAAATTGCATAAATCGCGAACCCCAAAATCGAAAAGTGGAACGATACTGACCCCTAACCCCTATGTCCAAATCCCTAAACCCTAATCACTTACCCATATGTCGTAACCCTAACTCTAAAGCTGGAAAATTGCATAAATCGCGAACCCCAAAATCGAAAAGTGGAACGCTACTGACCCCTAACCCCTATGTCCGAATCCTTAAACCGTAACCCCTAATCACTTACCCATATGTCGTAACCCTAACTCGAAAGCTGGAAAATTGCATAAATCGCGAACCCCAAAATCGAAAAGTGGAACGATACTGACCCCTTACCCATATGCCCGAATCCCTATGCCCTAATGCCTAAACCCTAACCCTATCTCTAAAGTTACCCTTACCTTTTTGCCCTTACCCATTTACCCTTTTACCTTTACCCTTTTACCCTTTTACCCATTTACCCATTTACCCTTTTACCCATTTACCCTTTTACCCTTTTACCCTTACCCTTTTACCCATACCCATTACCCCTTTTACCCTTTCCCATTTACCCTTCTACCCTTACCCATTTACCCTTTAACCCTTTACCCTTACCCATTTACCCTCTTACCCTTACCCTTTTACCCTTTTACCCTTTCCATTTACCCTTTTACCCTTTCCCATTTACCCTCTTACCCTTACCCTTTTACCCTTTTACCCTTACCCATATACCCTTACCCATTTACCCTTCTACCCTTCCTACCCTTACCCTTTTACCCTCTACCCTTACCCATTTACCCTTTTACCCTTACCCATTTACCCTTCTAACCCCTACCCATTTACCCTTTTACCTTACCCTTTTACCCTTACCCATTTACCCTTTTTACCCTTACCCATTTACCCTTTTACCTTTACCCTTTTACCTTTACCCTTTTACCCTTTTTCCTTTACCCTTTTACCCTTACCCTTTTACCTTTTTCCTTTACCCTTTTACCCTTTTATCCTTACCCATTTACCCTTCTACCCTTACCCATTCACCGTTTTACCCCTTACCCTTTTACCCTTTTACCTTTACCCTTTTACCCTTACCCTTTTACCCTTTTTCCTTTACCCTTTTACCCTTTTTTCCTTACCCATTTACCTTCTACCCTTACCCATTCACCGTTTAAACCCGTACCCTTTTACCCGTACCCTTTTTACCCTTACCCATTTACCCTTTTACCCTTACCCATTTACCCTTTTACCCTTACCCATTTACCCTTCTACCCTTGCCCTTTTACCCTTACCCATTTACCCTTTTACCCTTACCCATTTACCCTTTTACCCTTACCCTTTTACCCTTACCCATTTACCCTTTTACCCATTTACCCATTTACCCTTTTACCCATTTACCCATTTACCCATTTACCCTTTTACCCATTTACCCATTTACCCTTTTACCCTTTCCCATTTACCCTTTTACCCTTACCCATTTACCCTTCTACCCTTACCCATTTACCCTTTTACCTTTACCCTTTTACCCTTACCCATTTACCCTTTTACCCTTTTACCCTTTTACCCTTACCCATTTACCCTTTTACCCTTTTACCCTTCTACTCTGACCCATTCACCGTTTTACCCTACCCTTTTACCCTTTTACCTTTACCCATTTACCCTTACCCCTTTATCCTTTTACCCTTACCCTTTTACCCTTTTACCTGTACCCTTTTACCCTTTTTCCCTTACCCACTTACCTTTTACCCTTACCCTTTTACCCTTCCCCATTTACCCTTTTTACCTTTACCCATTTACCCTTACCCCTTTACCCTTTTACCCTTACCCTTTTACCCTTTTTACCCTTACCCATTTACCCTTTTACCCTTACCCACTTACCTTTTTACCCTTACCCTTTTACCCTTACCCATTTACCCTTTTACCTTTACCCATTTACCCTTTAACCTTTACCCATTTACCTTTTTACCCTTACCCATTTACCCTTTCACCCATTTACCCATTTACCCTTACCCATTTACCCTTCTACCCTTACCCATTTACCCTTTTACCATTTTACCCCATTTACCCTTTTACCTTACCATTTACCCTTTTACCCTTACCCTTTTACCCTTTTTCCCTTTTACCCTTACCCTTTTACCCTTTTACCTTTACCCATTTACCCTTTCCCTTTTTCCTTTTACCCTTTCCCTTTTACCCTTTCCCTTTTCCCCTTTTGCCCTTTCCTTTTTTCCCCTTTTGCCCTTTCCCTTTTTCCCTTATGCCCTTTTCCCTTTCCCGTCTTCCCTTTGCCCTTTACCCTTTTCCTTTTCCCTTTTACCCTTTCCCTTTTACCCTTTCCCTTTTACCCTTCCCTTTTTCCCTTTTGCCCTTTCCCTTTTGCCCTTTCCCTTTTACCCTTACCCATTTACCCTTCTACCCTTACCCATTTACCCTTTTACCTATACCCTTTTACCCTTACCCCACTTACCTTTTTACCCTTACCCATTTACCCATTTACCCTTTTACCCATTTACCCATTTACCCTTACCCATTTACCCTTCTACCCTTACCCATTTACCCTTTTACCCTTTTACCCATTTACCCTTTTACCCTTACCCCCCCTTTCCCCTTTTACCCTTTTTCCTTTTACCCTTACCCCATTTACCCTTTTTACCTTTACCCATTTACCCTTTAACCCTTACCCATTTACCCATTTACCCTTTTTACCCATTTACCCATTTACCCTTACCCATTTACCCTTCTACCCTTACCCATTTACCCTTTTACCCTTTTACCCTTTTACCCATTTACCCTTTTACCCTTACCCCTTTCCCTTTTAACCCTTTTACCTTTACCCATTTACCCTTACCCATTTACCCTTTTCCCTTTCCCTTTTTTCCCCTTTTTCCTTTCCTTACCCTTTCCCTTTTACCCTTTCCCTTTTACCCTTTCCCTTTTCCCCTTTTGCCCTTTCCCTTTTTTTCCCCTTTTGCCCTTTCCCTTTTTCCCTTATGCCCTTTTCCCTTTTACCCTTTCCCCTCTTCCCTTTGCCCTTTTAACCCTTTTCCTTTTCCCTTTTACCCTTTCCTTTTACCCTTTCCCTTTTACCCTTCCCTTTTTCCCTTTTGCCCTTTCCCTTTTGCCCTTTCCCTTTTCCCCTTTCGCCCTTTTCCCCTTTTACCCTTTCCCTTTTTCCCTTTTATCCTTACACCCTTCACCTTTTACCCTTTTACCTTTACCCATTTACCCTTGCCCTTTTTCCTTTTCCCTTTTTCTTCTTTACCTTTTACCCTTTTTCCCTTTCCCTTTTCCCCTTTTTCCCTTTCCCTTTTGCCCTTTTACCCTTACCCATTTGCCCTTTCCCTTTTGCCCTTTCCCTTTTGCCCTTTCCTTTTGCCCTTTCCCTTTTGCCCTTTCCCTTTTACCCTTTTCCCTTTTACCCTTTTTCCCTTTCCCTTTTGCCCTTTCCCTTTTGCCCTTTTTCCCTTTCCCTTTTGCCCTTTTTGCCCTTTCCCTTTTGCCCTTTTTCCCTTTCCCTTTTGCCCTTTCCCTTTTGCCCTTTTTCCCTTTCCCTTTTGCCCTTTCCCCCTTTCCCATTTGCCCTTTCCCTTTTGCCCTTTTGCCTTTCCCTTTTGCCCTTTTTCCCTTTCCCTTTTGCCCTTTCCCTTTAGCCCTTTTTCCCTTTCCCTTTTGCCCTTTCCCCCTTTCCCATTTGCCCTTTCCCTTTTTTCCCTTTTTCCCTTTCCCTTTTGCCCTTTTTCCCTTTCCATTTTGCCCTTTCCCTTTTGCCCTTTTGCCCTTTCCCTTTTGCCCTTTCCCTTTTGCCCTTTCCCTTTTTCCCTTTCCTTTTACCCTTTTTCCCTTTCCCTTTTACCCTTTTTCCCTTTCCCTTTTGCCCTTTTTCCCTTTCCCTTTTGCCCTTTCCCTTTGCCCTTTTTCCCTTTCCCTTTTGCCCTTTCCCTTTTGCCCTTTTTCCCTTTCCCTTTTGCCCTTTCCCCCTTTCCATTTGCCCTTTCCCTTTTGCCCTTTCCCTTTTGCCCTTTTGCCCTTTCCCTTTTGCCCTTTTGCCCTTTCCCTTTTGCCCTTTTTCTCTTTCCCTTTTGCCCTTTTTCCCTTTCCCTTTTGCCCTTTCCCCCTTACCCATTTGCCCTTTCCCTTTTGCCCTTTCCCTTTTGCCCTTTCCCTTTTTCCCCTTTTACCCTTTCCCTTTTTCCTTTCCTTTTTACCCTTTCCCTTTTTTTACTTTCCATTTTACCCTTTCCCTTTTTCCCTTTTTCTCTTTCCCTTTTGCCCTTTTTCCCTTTCCCTTTTGCCCTTTCCCCCTTACCCATTTGCCCTTTCCCTTTTGCCCTTTCCCTTTTGCCCTTTCCCTTTTTCCCCTTTTACCCTTTCCCTTTTTCCTTTCCTTTTTACCCTTTCCCTTTTTTTACTTTCCATTTTACCCTTTCCCTTTTTCCCTTTCCCTTTTGCCCTTTTTCCCTTTCCCTTTTGCCCTTTTTCCCTTCCCTTTTGCCCTTTTGCCCTTACCCATTTGCCCTTTCCCCTTTCCCTTTTTCCCTTTCCCTTTTGCCCTTTTTCTCTTTCCCTTTTACCCTTTTTCCCTTTCCCTTTTGCCCTTTCCCCCTTACCCATTTGCCCTTTCCCTTTTGCCCTTTTGCCCTTACCCTTTTGCCTTTTCCCATTTTCCCTTCCCCTTTTGCCCTTTTTCCCTTTCCCTTTTGCCCTTTCCCTTTTGCCCTTTTGGCCCTTTCCCTTTTGCCCTTTTTCTCTTTCCCTTTTACCCTTTTTCCCTTTCCCTTTTGCCCTTTCCCCCTTACCCATTTGCCCTTTCCCTTTTGCCCTTTTGCCCTTACCCTTTTGCCCTTTCCCTTTTGCCCTTTTTCATTTGCCCTTTTACCCTTACCCATTTGCCCTTTCCCTTTTGCCCTTACCCTTTTGCCCTTTTTCCCTTCCCTTTTGCCCTTTTTCCCTTTCCCTTTTGCCCTTTTTCCCTTTTGCCCTTTCCCCTTACCCATTTTGCCCTTACCCATTTGCCCTTTCCTT